>JAEQML010077463.1:0-12879 GCA_016904865.1 Pissodes strobi | reverse complement strand
ATAGCAAAGTTGTAATTCTGTTAAGAACCCACGGGAAAAACGTAACAATATAAAGAATTTATTGATTCTGGATTTAATACAAACAATAAAAAGGTAGGTATACGTGTACCTACTGCTGATAAACATCATCAAGAAATAATTTATTCAGTGGCGGATGGTGGATCAAAAACATGAATTGCAGACTTATTATTGGTATGGCGTAGAATATCAGACAGAAAGTCTGCAATAGCATGAAATTAGAGCCATAAATTTAATGTTTAAAATTCACGCATATTGGTAATGTATAATGTATTGGGAACAACTGATCTTGCGACATATGAATAATTAAAAGATTAAACGAACTTACCTTAAGTGAAGTTTGATCTTAATTATATGACCGCCTCTTCCGAATAGATCACTCGTAGTTTACTCTCTTCCCGATAGGTGACAGCACGCAGTTTGAAGCTAGAAAAAACGAAATACTCCCAGCGGACACTGTGCTTATGCATTCATTATTTTCAAAGCAGAGAACTGTTGCAACTAGAATAGATCACGGGCTAGGGTGGGAGGGAGTGATCTATTCGGAAGAGGCGGTCATATAATTAAGATCAAACTTCACTTAAGGTAAGTTCGTTTTATCTTTTAATTATATTTTCCGCCTCTTCCTCTTAGATCACTCGTAGAAATGTTGGAACACCGATCTGAAAAATCAATTCAAAATAGCAGATTTAGTGTTTTATGACAAAAAACAGCAATCAGGAAGTCTCCATTAGCAAAAAAAAATTACTTGAGCCATAACTTTATTATTTAACATGCAATAACGTGCACATATTGCAATAATTAATTATTGTATTGGGAACAACGGATCTCGCGATATAATCAAAGGAAAACCCGGAAATGCGTTAACTGTAACGCTTAGGCAAAAACAAACTATAGTAAAATCTATATTTTTCAGTTTGGATTATATAGAAAGTAAGATACAGAAATTATAAATTATCTCATGTACGAAACAAATTGAAACAGTATTGCCCGTTTAGTTTATTTACGATTCGAGAGGTAATCACAAATAAATTATTTCTAACCCAAACTAGCCAGTGATTTGGAGTTTTTAACCATAATGAGGGACCTCGCACACTGGTTACTTTTGGGAAAAACGTGCTATAAATAAACGAACATGGTTTTGTCAACCAGGCATTATATTTTTATATGATTTTGTCTAAACGAATCATTTATCTTTATTATAATTTGGAATTTACTGCATTATACAGGCCCCACGTTGGGCGCCATTTTTAATTCTGTGGCGTTATTTTGCCACAAAAGATTGCGAACGGTTAGCTCTTAATGCGAAGACCTGGGTTATTGGCATATAACAATGTGTGCACTTAAAAAGGGCGACACGTAATTTGAGAGATACTGTAAGTTATCTGTTCTAGTAAACTACGATACCTAGATTGTCTTTAATAGTTCTTAAAAATAGTCAAGCAGTAAACACTAAAGACATAAACTTTATTCTTTATTTATAAGAATATCCACCCTCTTCTTTGGGAATACCACATATTTAAAATATGAAGATAATATCTATTTCTACAAAAAGAATTAAAGTTATGAAAAAGCTTATCTTGGTAATGCTTACCTCTTAAGGGTTTTATTTAAAATAAGTTATACCTAGATGGAAAAGACTCATGAATCTTTGTTTCCAGGTTTATTAAATATATATGTTGAATAATATCTTCCAAGTGAGCCGAACAAATAATTATCAAAAGGTTAATATGAATTAGTTAGGTACATTAAAAATATAAAATTTTACACTAGGTAGACAGTTGATTTTTACATAATAAAATGGAAAGAACTGGCCTTGAGTTATTCCCGCCACCAGATGTCAGCTGGCTTCCTTGTCTGAAGTTTTTGTGGCTTCTATGTGAAATTCCGGACTAAACTAAATCTTCTACTCCGCCCTTTCCATACAGCATGGAAGTTTAACATTTACGTATAGACTGATACCATCTTCATAATATTCCCAAATCAAAAATCCCATAATAAAACCTGAAGCAAACCCTTTAGCCATTTACTTATGATTGTTGAAATATTCCGTTTTTTATAAAGTACAAGCCAACGATTACCTACTTTACTAGTAACTTTAATTTATAACATGTCTTTCAAGAATAGCAGCAATATTAAGTCTGTGGATGATGTACCGCAGACAAAACGTTTTTTGCGTAGAATTGTTTCCTAACCTTACTGTTTACGATTGTTAAATTTATGACAAATGTTATACATACATGAATTTCCTCTTCTGGTGCATCCAACTCAAAAGGAACTAGTTCATTCAGTTGGCTATTTATATTTTGTTTTTCAGCCAATGTTAACTCTTCTGTTTCACGCGCAAACTGAATTTTTATTGGGCGACAAAACCCAGCGGAAGAAGGCGTGCAGTTTTGCCAGATCGTAACGTTAGGTTTTTCACTTATTGGTACCAAAGATGTACAAAAAAATACTGGAGTTAGATAGTGACGTATCTTGAAACCGCTGTTAATAATTCGATTGACCGGATGAGCCGTCAAAACCCCATTTACAAGTCAATGCCAAGTTTAAGATAGTGCCCCTATTACCTAGTGATTTTAGTAAATTTTTTAGTACACAAATAAGTCTCTGACTGATATGATTTAACAACGACTGGATGCGAACCTCTGCTTTTTTGTGTTCTGATAAAATGCTCTTTTACGCACACCCCTGGGAGGTGGGGCTCATCACAGGCATACCCACTAAACACTCAGCTATGTTCCGACCTCTGTTAGCCCCCTAGGTGTCTCTACTGCAAGCCGGAGAGGAGGAGTTCCGGGATCGACTCCTATTAAGTCCTGGTCTTCCTATTGTTGTTGCTGTGATTACCAAGATTACGCCTCGCGTAGTTTATTGTGTCGTCTAGTTGAGATGTAGGAGGCAGGCTTTGATGTTCTTCACTTCTGCTCTGTGCTTCTTGGTATTGGTCATCTTTTGTGCGGTCAAACAATTAGACTCCTAGGTCTTTTGTGTTGGGCCCATCTGCGTCTTATTGGGTCGTCTGGATTATAGTCTTGCCTCAGTTCTTCATTGGCATGATTCTCTGCTCTTTGGCACTTAGCCTTTTCGACTATAGAGTCCTCTAGTGGTTGCCTGTAGCGCTACCTGCAGGTCAGCATTTCTGACGAGCCAAGTTGCGCCAGCTGCCCTCCTGACTAGCTTGTTCTCTGTTCAGTTAGCAGTTGCATGTTTTTGCTGCGTATCCCCATGCCGTTAAATCATGTGCCAGTTGAGGCCTAGCTATCGTCCTTATCGTAGAGAGCATATTCTTCAGTGACATTTGGTTACGTCTTCCCATTATGCGAGACACAACTAAGCGGCCATTGGCCGCAGTGGTAGCCAGTGGAGGAGGCTAAGTCGCCGGCGGAAATTTTTGGGGTGCCACGCCCAAAAGTCGTTCAAATCGTTAAAAAAAAACAATGATTCGGTATCCTCTTGAATGGCATGGCATGAATGGTATGTTGCAAAATGAGTCTGCTAAATTCGCAGGGGAGGGGCATGTCCCCCCTGGCCCCCTCCTGTCTACACCCATGCTTAAGCTGCTTGGTGACGAAAGAAGATACTTCTTAATACACATAGTGTTCTTTGAAAAAGTATTATTTTTAGAACAATTATTGCTTGATATTTTGCATGTCATTAAAAAGGTAATTCAATCCACGATGGCCGCCCTAAGAGTTGGTAAGTCAAAAACAAAATACGAGCGGATAAAAAAATTATAAAAATATTTATATTAATAATCTATTACTTTTAATTGTGTCAAATCTAGGGTCGAACAAGAAGCCAATTTTTTTTTGGAAATAAGTCGAAAACGAATCAACTAAACCATATTTAATAAAACGCGAGATCTCCATATACGGACTCGAAATCCGGACACACCGTATTGCAATCCTTCGTTCAAGAGTTAATATACACATCGTTACAAATGACCCCAATTTATAAATGTGTTTTCTTTTTATAAAACTTCAAGACGATGTGTGGGCGTCGGTATAACCTGCTTTCATAAACGATTAATCTCAAAATATAATTGGTTTAATTAGTGATGGGCGGTAGGCAAATACCTAGCGGATAGGTAAATAAATAATGCATAGGAATTACCCCTTGCTTTCTTAAAATTTATTTTCAATGTTTTATTACAATATAAGAAAGCAAATAATATTCTCCAAATAAAATAATAAATCTATATTCATTGCTCAGCTCTAATTTATCTCATCCGTACGAGTCATATAACCTGATCATGAAGTGATCAAAACAGTTTAAAGATATATAAAGCAGCGCTATACTTTTTGAATTTTTTATAATTTTTTTAAGCTCACCAAATTTTCAACAATCCTTGTCAGAAAAAGTCTCACTAAAATTTTGCCCACGATGTACAGTGATAAAGCGGATCTGACATTAAATGTCCAGATCCGCCTTTTAGTGTAACCTGAAGCTTACTTACAACTACATATAGGTACTCAAGAAGACACAATAATTAGTACGGTCTTGTTGTGAATTTAGTAATTAAGCCACGCCACTACATTATGTTCTAATAATTTAGCAGGCAATGCAGACGCAGGCGCAGGTGTCTACAGTGCACATTTTAAGGCATTATTTTATTTTTGTGTCCACCAAATACTATTTGATCGTCTAGAAGCTGCCATTTGGAAACGTGCGGGTGAGAAACTGTTCATAGAGATCGGAATCATAAAATTAGGTAATTTTTATTTGGGTTAGTAGTAAATATAGCAAACCAGATACGTGACTATTTTGTTTAGCTGTTCAGATTGACTTTATAAATACTTTAATTTAGGAATACAAAGAATAGACCCACACTATTGGTAGTAGAAGTAACCTAGGGAGGTTTGCCAGGCAAGTAGGCCTGCAATGGTCCTTTTCGCTAGCCTCTTTCTCCCCTGACTATTATCTACCTCTTTCCTGCTCTTACCGCCATCCTGAGCCTCTAATGAAGTCCAGGAATTTTGGCACAGTTACCCGAATGAGCGTTAAGTAGCCGAACGTAGATAACTTTTCAAAGGAAAAACATATATAAAGAAACCTGGGTGTCAAACGATGGAGTAAGTCGAAATCAGATAGACCATGTGTTGATAGACGGCCGACATTCTAGCAACATCATTTATGCTCGAAGTATGAGATGAGCAGACAGCCACTCTGACCATATGTTAGTTAGGGCTAAACTAAGAACGAGGCTGTCGACACAGCAAAGGAGAAACACCTCGAGAAACACACAAAGGTCGAGTGATGGAATTCGGATAGGCTGCAAGATTTGGAAGTTGAGGCACGGTACCAACTAGCCATCAGTAACAAATTTCAAGCCCTAGAAGAAATGGAGACCACAGAGGTAGAGCATGAATGGCAAGCAGTGAAAGCAGTCATAATGGAGGCGGCAAAAGAATGTGTGGGGAGAAAAAACAAGAGCACGAGTAGAAAGTGGTATGACATGGAATGTGAGGGCATATTAAACCAAGCGAATGGAAAGCGAATGGAATATCTATCGAACCCAACAGAGCAATCTAAACAAAATTTTAGTAGGAAGAGAGCGGAAGCAAGAAGAACTTAAAGAGTAAAGAAAAGAACATACCTAAGCAAACAGATTGAGAGGATGGAAATAGAGAACAGACAGAACCAGTGCAGAAAGTTTTACAAACAGGTTAAACTACAGAGAAGAGGAACAAACATAAAAACAGTTGGTTTTGTGAAAGGGGAAACGGGAAATTAATTACATCATCAGAAGATGGAAAGAATATTTTAAAAATTAGCTTAATGCACTCAACGAAGAAAATGAAGAAGTGGCGGAGCATCAAACAGCGGAACTAAAAATCAATATAATAACACTCGAAGAGGTCAAAGAAGCAATGAAAGCGCTGAAACGTGGAAAAGCTCCAGGAAGTGATGGCATTTAAGCGGAACTAATAAAAAAAAAGGTGGGCCTGAACTACATGCCAAAATACACCAAATTACAAAAATGATTTGGGAACAAGAGAAGATGCCGGCTGAGTGGAGCGGGAGCATGATTATCGCAGTGCATAAAAAAAGGAGATAAAGAATCATGTAAAAATTATAGAGGTATTTCACTAATCAATGTTGCGTACAAAATATTACCCATTGTACTATTGAAAAAAAAAACACCATTTACAGAAGAAATACTGGGAGACTACCAATGCGGCTTTAGACCTGGCAGATCAACCATTGATCAGATATTCACCATTAGACAGATACTCAAGAAATATTGGGAGTTTAACCAAGATGTGCACCAGATTTTCGTGGATTTTCAACAGGCCTATGATTCCGTCAACCGGAAAGTGCTATGGTCAGCAATGACCGAAATGGGTATCCCAAAGAAATTTGTGTCAATGACGCAGATGTGCATCAGCAACTCTTACGCACAAGTACGAGTAGGATGTCACAGCTCAGACACATTTAATATTAATTCCGGTTTAACACAGGGAGACCTACTATCCCCCCTGCTATTCAACCTAGCTTTAGAATATTCAATGCGTAAGGTTGACGCAGACTTGATCACAAGCATTTTGGCACGAGGATCAAAGATTGTTCTAGCATTCGCTGACGACGTCGATACCATAGCTCAGTCAACGCGAGATGTATGTGAAATTTTCTGTCGTTTTGAGGAAGTTGCACTGCAAATGGGCCTCAAAGTCAACGAGGACAAGACTGAATATATGGTAATGTCAAGAAATGCCAGAAATAGGGTCAGGCAGAACGTCTTTATTAACGACCACAACTTTGAAGCTGTAAAGAAATTCAAGAGCCTGGGAGCGATAATTACCCAGGATAACCGTATTGACAAAGATATGGCAGCCAGAATAGTCGCGGCAAACAGGACCTTTTACTCCATTCAACACTTAATAAAATCTAGCTTCTCTCCAGGAATACTAAGATTCTCATTTACAAGACCATAATCCGCCCTGTGGTAACACATGGAGCGAGACTTGAACTCTCAACAAAAAAAGAAATTAATAAACTGCTGGTATGGGAACGTAAGATTCTACGCGCCATTTACGGCCCTTTTAAGGATGCTAAGACGCATGAATGGAGGCGTCGACATAATCATGAACTCCAACAACTATTTGGGAAAGAGAGCTTTACTAGGCATATAAAGGCTAATAAGCTTAGATGGGAGGTCATGTAATAAGGAGCGATGATCAGCACCTTATAAACACAGCCTTTTTCGGAGAGACCGGTTGGCAGAAGACCAGTGGGACGCCCCAGAAATCGATGGAGGGACGCTGCAAGACTCACGACGAGTTGTAGAACCAAACAAGAAGAAGAAGATGAAGATAACTTTGTGCGTTACATGCGTAAACAGCTTGGACCGTTACGTGCGTAGACAGCTCACTTTTACTCACTGTTCAGGAAAAAATGTGCTGAAAATGCCAAGGGTAACTATTAGTTTGGGTTGTGAAGAGGTTTTTGTAAAAGTACACACTTTAACATGGGTCAGCATTAATATATTATCTTATATTAAAATGAGTACATGTTTGCAAATTATGAATATCCATTGCTATAAGGCAATCACAAGGTTATTTTAAGACCCCCTAAAACCACGTCCTAAAAGTTGTTATTTTATAATGGTTCCATGATTTTAATGCGCCAACAAGAAAGAAACCTTATTAACACTTTTGTTGTTGCTATTCTATTTCACAACGGTATAACACATTGTTTATAATCAGGAAAGCGTTATTAACTCTGATTTATGATTTCCTGGTGGCACATTTGTGTTGTGTACCAATTTTGTTAAATGAAGGGTGGGTGCTTCTAAGAGCCAAATTTTTGGTTATTATTATTTTGCATTAATGGGGCCTATGTGTATATGTCATTGGCAAATATCTATACAAGTGATCTAAATTCATTTCACATTAGGCTTAGAATTTAATTTCATAGATGACGGGCACTTTATCCCCCATAGACGTGCCCAGACAAAGTGTTCGATATTTAGGCCCCTTAGCAAATTATCCTGTTCGCAGTAGAAAAGTTAGACAGCTTAAATGCCTAAAATTAAAATTTAATGTGTCCTAAAATTCACTTTTTGGCAATTGTTTGTGAAGCCTATCGCACATCAGAGATCTGGGAATGCCATTAAGGGATCGGAAAATCTGAACTTCACTAGGCGACGGCTAAGCCAAGGAATAATTCAGAAAAAAATGGTACACTGTCTACAGATGAATGGAGACAGTTCAGAATGATGCTGAAAGCCAGAATCTAGCATAGCATGCCGCATTGCTGTTGAACAAAGGAATAATAAAGACATATTTTCCACATAAGGGCAAAAGAAAAACTCACCTATCCGGCATGTGGAGAGAATGAAGAAACGTCCTTCCATTTCTTGGGGGAGAGTGACGCTTATAGACGCCTCACATTTAATATACATCGCCACCATTGAAAGGGACCTCAACTGTGGCAAAATTCCTGGGCTTCATTACAGGCATAGGATGCTTTTAAGAGCAGGAAAGAGGTAGATAATAGTCAGGGGAGAAAGAGGCTAGCGAAAAGGGCTATTGGAGGCATACTTGCCTGGCAAACCTCCCTAGATTACTTTTACTACTAATAGTGTAGGTATTTTCTTTGTATTCCTAAATTAAAGTGTTTATAAAGTCAATACCAACAGCTAAACAAAATAGTCACGTATCTGGTTTGCTACAGTTACTACTAACCCAAACTAACCCAAATAAAAATTACTTAATTTTATGAGCCCTATCCCTATGAACAGTTTCTCACTCGCACGTTTCCAAGCGGCAGCTTTTAGTCGATCAAATAGTGGTGGACACAAAAATAAAATAATGCCTTAAAATGTGCACTGTAGACACCTGCGTCTGCATTGCCTGCTAAATTATTAGAACATTGGTAGTGGCATGGCTTAATTATTAAATTTATAACTAGGTCGTACTAATTAAGGTGGCTTCTTGAGTATAGTTGTAAGTAAGTTTCAGGTTACAAATGTCCAGATTCGCCCTTTTGTTCTTCTCATTTTGGCGTCACCATTCGAGAGTACCTTGGGATAATATAAAATGTACTACCTATAAAACAATGCCACAGATTGTTGAAGACAGCACAGCGAACACGGCAAATGTCAGACCAATTATCAGATAATTGTTTTAGAAATCCAATCAAGAAATGTATTATCCTTTAGTACGCATTCTAAATCTGTAGGTGCATGATCGTGTGTAGGTGTAATAATGGAAAGCCGTTTGAACATTTCATTTGGAGATCAGGTATGAGCTGAAATTATTTCTGGTGTTGTTGAGAATTAAGTTTAAATAAGGTAGTATCTGCCTATTACTAAAACACTGGATTTGTTTATTAGTTGCGTATTGGAAATAATTTAATATCTTACCAGCTACCTCATATTTAAAGTCACAGGGTAATATCAGGAGAGTTGAACCAGTTACACGTATAACGGTCCAAGCTGTTTACGCATGAAACTCACAAAGTTATCTAGGTTCGGCTACTTATGACTTATTCGGGTAATTTTTAGATATTTAACATTTTTCTTGAAAACAGCTGCGAGTGAAAATTTGAGATTTGGCACAGCCTCAAAAATGCTGCCCAAATTTGCAAAAGTTGACAGAAAAATGCTTTCAGTAAAAATACCCTCATCCCAAACAAAACCACCCTTTATCAACCTTATCATCTTAATTTTTACGTCATTAAATTTTTTTTTGAAATTTAGCACACATGAGCCATGTTTCGTTTGCTTAGTGCCTGTAATAAAATAAAAACCCTGCTCTCATTCACTATCTAAAGAGCCGTATCTTTGTGACGACGCACCTCCGAACCGAACCCATATTGATAAAAACTGCTTTGTGCATTTTACCCAAACATCAATTAAGTTCTATTCATGAAAAGAAAGTATTCGTACATAATATAATGTGGAAATATTTTTCGTGCTTTCATGGAAGCATATTCGTCAATAAATTGTGAGTGGTCTAATTTTTCATGCTGGATCTTAAGTAGCTTTTTATTATTTTTAACTCAGAAAATGATGCAAACTGGATGTGCCGCGTTTTATTTATGAACTAGAGAAAGATATATTTTCTGACATACATTTGAGTATTATAAAAAATCTGAGTAGAAAGTTTTAGGTTTGAATATTATTATGAAAGGTGTTTTATGCGTTTTCCTGTTTCGGCCATCGCGACGCCTCTTGGCCGCTCCTACCGCACTACCTGGACAACCCTAAGAATGGCCCTGCTCTATTGAAATTGGCGAGAACCCGAAAATGGCTAGTATTTTTTGGGCGTGTATATTTTTGATAATGGGGTAGTTTTGGGTGGTTCTAGCACCGAAAAAGCCGTCAGGATCGAAAAACCCAAGATGACAGTTTGATAGGGAGGTTCTATGAGAAAAATTCTCATAAAAATTCTTTGTTGCGAAAATATCAGGAAAATATCTAAAAACATCGATTTACAAGCAAAAAATAAGGTTTTTATTTTTATTTTTTCCGTGTAAAAATATTTTGTTATAGAAAAGCTGATCACTTGACGGCGATCTACATCAAAAACCGTACAAGAGGCCACTTTATATTCACATTGATTCCTTTTATCAAAAATCGCTTTATTACCAGACAAGAATAATATCCAATGACAAAGCTACAGTAATAACTAATATTCAATGTATAAAATCTAATATCTAAGCAAACACTGTCAAGGGTAAAATTTAACTATTAAGATCCAATGCATAAATAAGGAAGGGTGATAAAGAAGAAGAAGAAGAAGAAGAAAGGGACCCACCACCCTCCGACTCGCTAGTGCCCTTGTCCTGAAGGGGCCAAAATTTAATATTTTTATGAATGAATCTCCTTCTTCGTCTTTAAACAGCCTTTATTTAATTCAGCTGCTCAGAGTGAGCGGGCGGATAAAAGGGCAATTCCCTTCACCCTCGGGCCGTAGCCCGGGAGGTTCCAAAAACCCTCCAATTTATTCTAACAGATACTAAAGGTTCATATGAAACTTACCGAAAAAAAAGTTAAAAGTAAAAAATATCATTTGCTAAATTGGGTCATAAAGGGTGCGATCTTTGCTAGTCATTTTATCTTAATCCTCACAACGAAGATAGCATTAAGTATAAAAGAGACGCAAAACAAATTAAATTTGGCTAGACAATTGTGCTTGTCAAAACAAAAACTGGGCACTGTTTACTTTTTTGGAAATCAAATTTTATTTTGGGCCAGGTTACAATTTTATGTCGGCCGACAGCAATCAGGTGGAGCTTTCCATGAAAAGAAAGCAAAAATTATATGATTTTGATGATTTTGTAGAAGCCATTGGTCATCAGATCCAAAATTAAACCGAAAGTCACAAATCGTCCGTATCCATCAGACATCGTCCAAATTATTGCTGAACGAAGTAAGTTTATCTAAAAATATAAAACTTTCTTTTTGGACCAAAAACATACCCTGGATTGTTTAATGGAAAAGGTAATGATTAAACTCACTCTTAAGTAAACTATATCCTCTACGAGCGCCCAATGGATTTCCAGAGAAAAAAAGGAAACCCTTTTAAGAGTTATAAATGCGATAATTCCAGAAAACAATATTGGAACAACTTTCCTATTTTTAACTCTGAAGATGAAGCAGAATCGTCATAAGGCCCAAATTATAATTTTTTTATTATATGTAACTATTTTATTTATTATTATTATTATTATTATCACAGTTTTTGTCTATTCTCAGCTTTAACTTGCACTAGCTGGTGTTGTCTGACGTATACGGCTTATAAAGCAAGTGGCACGCCAAATTTATCTTATTGCTCAGCAATATCGCTTTCAATTCAATTCACTATTTTGCGATTTCTTTCATTATTTACATCAACATCTTCCTGAAGAAATTTTCGGACAATTCTGTCCGATTGCAGCTTTTTGCAATTTTATATACAGTGTTTCAGGAAGGTCAATTAATTTGAGACAATTCCGCAAACATTTTGGAATTATTCCTGTTGCAGAGAGCACTATGGGGACTATAAATGCCTCTTTCATATTCCACATAAGGATTATTTCTTCTTTGAGTTCCGTGTATTTAGCAATTTTAGTCGATATTGTTTTTTGTAGATTGTGTGTATTAGGCACTGCAATATCAATAAGATATACTGTTTTCTTTAGTTTATCTACATATGTTATGTCAGGTCTATTGTAGCATACGGTTTTATCAGTAAGGATGGAACGGTCAAAGTAGAGCTTATATTTTGGGTTTTCCAATACGACTGCAGGTTTGTACTTGTAATAAGGAACCACTTCTTTCTGCTTGATGAGATCAGTTTTTAAAGCAATGTTTTGATGAATTATAAACGCAATTTGATTGTGCCGGTGAGTATAATCGGTTTGAGCCAAACTTGTGCACCCACTCAATATATGCTGAATGGTTTCTGAAGCGCCCTGACATTTGCGGCATTTATCTGATACAGCAGAATCTTTTATAATGTATTTTCTATAATTTAGCGTACTAATAACCTGATCTTGGATAGCCATCATAAACCCCTTTGTCTCAGGAAATAGCGTTCCCAGTTTAAGCCATGCGTTTGAGGCAACAGCATCAACATCGTCTGCTTTTAGATCATTACGATGCCTGGAGTGTAACTGTTTGTGCTCCCAAGTCATTATTTGCTCTTTTACGTGATCTATTTTAGGACTTTCTGTTTTATCTATGAGATTCAACGGGCTGAAACCAACATCAGCTCTGCAAATAATTCTATGTATCACACTTTTTTCAGCTTTCCCATGGAAGAATGTTCTCAAGTTGATGACTTGCCTTTGCCACAGGGCATGAAGATGTATTAGCCCTTTACACCAATGTCTCTGGGTAGTGTTAGTCGCTCTTTAGCAGATTTTGGG
>MU196445.1:0-11016 GCA_016904865.1 Pissodes strobi | reverse complement strand
TTTCTTTAAAAATTTTGGAATGAGATCTTTATAAACATACTTTGGCTTAGTTTCGTTGGCTAGATTTTGGAGTACGATTTTTACACAATTTATCATACGATTGACCCAAGGAGTACACAAGAAGTTTTCAAGTTGTTATATTGAAGTATACAGCCTCCAGAGTAACCAACATGACTGTATTTAAAATATACGATCCTGGAGCGTTACGAAATGTGTGATGCGGCAAGGCTAACAGAAACAGAAAGGGAGATATAGCATTGGTAAAAACATAACGAGAGAGTATCGTAGAAACACTGTAGGGGCAAGAAAGAGTAGGCTACCAAGCAGACCTTTGCATTTTACTAAAGCTTATGCAACATTAAAATATATATTATACCCATATACATATTGTGAACTACTAAAACATTTAAACTGCTGATTATTAAACATTCTGGAAAAATTATAAACAACGCTTGCGATCAACGCAAGCGTTTATGAAGATTAAACATACAATGGTCAACCAATTTTGGTATAGAAATACTCAAACGAACCATCAGTTCGACAAACATTGTCTCTCACCTTCCCGCTCCGCCTTGATTCTACTACAGTCCACATGTACGTAGTAACCCTGGGGTTCTAACCTGCAACCTAATTCCCTAGTTATAACTGGATTTCACAGTATACATGTACGTAAGCTTTATGAAGTACTAAAGTGTTAAAGCCCAAAGTCTAAGAAAAATGGTTTCAAAGTAAAATCTATCAAATAGTTAAAAGTGCAGCGCAAACTCTGAGTGAAATTAGGTCAAACACGTCCACCAAGGAGCTCAAATACTTACCTGAATTAAGCCAAGACCTATAAACATTCCAAAGTATACCTCAACTGAAAACATATGCGTGCTCTAGTAATCGGGTCAGTGTAAATCCATTAATCATTTCACCAATAGTCATTGTTATTGTTTTCATCAAAGTGTCATCCCTTCTCACCTGACGTAGTAGAGTCTATGCTACATAACCTGCACGCCAGACAAGGAGCGCCGTCATGAAACACAGGTCGTGACAACATGGTAAAAGAAGTTTCATTTCTGGTGTGTGGTCCACAAGCACTCTCAATCTATTTATAAGACAAGAAATTTAACATGATTTTGAGTAATTTTTTTACTAAAGTTAGGCGATTGACCAGTAGATCGAGATCAACGTTATTGACAAAAATAGTTCATTGTATTTCGACTATATTGCCTCAATATGACAGCTGATAATTTGCATATTTTCCAGAAAAAGTGGCCAATTTTTATATATTTTTTTCTATTTAGTATTATTATTTTTATATTTTTCTTTGTCTTATTCTATTATTTCGATTTTTGATATTTTTGAAAACCTAGGTAGACAGGTGTCTTTTCTCGCGGCGCGCAAGTAACTGCTGCTGTCTCGGCTGCTGTATTTACATGGTAATAAGTAAAAAGGAATACCATAATTAGTCACATTGACGGCAGTGAGGTGTCGCGATTGAAACTTTTCTTTTAAGGTACCATTGTGTGAGATTCTCTATCCCAACCATTTTAAGCATCAGGCAGTGTTTTACCTCAGCTTTAGTTTATTATTTCTTTGGTGCCTGAGTGCATTCCTTAACCAGGATTGTACGCTGTTCTATCAGGTGAGCTGATTTTGATTTCTTTTGAACGTCACCATTTTAATTCCTTTCTCATTTTTCGTTGCAAAATATGAGAATGCATCAAGGTCTCTTTCACTTTTTGACGCAGCTACCTGATTTCGGCGTCAGCGGATTGGAAGTTTGTTTTAATTGCTTTATCTGTAAATGTTTTTTTTAACCTTTATATGCGAAACCTTGAATATATTAATGTTTCACGGAGTTTCCGTTTTTTTTTTCAGATGGGCCTTTTTTTGGATTACGTTGACTGTTTTTGAATCAGTGTTCTTTCTCCAAAGCATGTGTAAGCGTATACTATTTCCATCAAAATAGTCCGTCCATTGATTATGTACGTTGCCTTCTGGTGGTTATCTGGAGAGCTGTCCACGATATCCCATCGATCCATTAGCAGATCAAACCATGCAGTCAGGTTTTAAAATTTATTACTAACTTTTTTTATTGTAGTGAGTGTCAATTTATTTTATATACCTAAATAATTCTCACTAAGTAAGATACCGTTAATTTAGTACCACCTTTAATTCAAAGCTATTCTAATTGCCTGTTAATAATCAAAAGACCACTAGTTTTCCTTTTTTATGTTTAGAGTGTACTGTTTTAGATTTCACTGTGATTCTAGCATGGTACAACTAGAATATTAGCTAGTTGATATTACGTCCAAGTGAACACGATAAGTGTGAGCTTAACGTGATCATGTTTTAGGTAGATTTAGTATTGATTAATTAGTGTTTATCTGTATTTGTGTTTGTTTATGATACTTATTTCATGACAGGTAATTATTAGTAGATTTATCATGCCTATTTTCTATTATTTTCAACTGCTTCTCTATCCCGTGTTTATTGCTAATCATATATATCGTTGTCTGATTTATTGCATAACAGTTAAATTATTTTTTTATCTGTACCAGGATTGGTTAACGAATATTTTATTTTAGATACCGTATTTTGGGATAACAGCGAACATCTTTTTTAACTCTGATTTAGTAATTATTTCAATCGAATCTAATATTCGATTTTCTTACATCAGCGTTCCAATGACTCCAAACACATACACAGATTTTTACTTTAATTTTTCATGACTAACAAACTACCATTCCGCCATTTGATGGCAATATACCGATTTGCAGCTCACTTATTGTGCCATTTATTATCTTCAGTATATTGTAATATCTGTTCAATATTTTAGAAATCGTCCGCAAAGTAGTGTTGAAAATATAGTTGAGCGAAACAATAATGGAATTATTTACCTCAAGGGCCCGCCTTGAATCAACTTTATTAGATGTTAATAAATGAGATCATTTCAAGGCGAACGAAACAATTATATTTGGCTTATGAATGTTCCTTGACACACGCGCTCCCTATTTACTTTATTCGTCCATTGAAATTGAAGCAAGGTCGTATTTTCCATTAAAATTTAAAGGAAAACTTAACCCTTTGGCGTGTGTTTTCTTACGACTGTTTCGCTAAATTCGATAGACTTGAAATGAAAGAAGGTGTTCGGTTGGAAAGCTCTAAAAAGCTCGTCGAAGCGATGGATTTATGGCAAATGTTAATATCCCTAATTTGTAGTCAAGATGACTGGTCTTTGATTAAAGATTTTGTATTCCAATATTTACCAAATATAAGATTAATTTTGAACTCCTTTGAGAAAAACCATTTAATTCCTTGACTTTGAAATTTTCAAATTTAAATATGGCTATTTATAATTGCTTATCTTTACAGTAGAGCTTCAGAAGAGTGTTTACAAATTGCTGTCTCAATATTAATAATATTATAGGTAAAATCTGAATATGTCAACTCAATACAGTCCTCAGTTCGTTCGTAGGTATATTGGATCTGTCTGAAAATACGCTAGAGGTGCAACGTTACTACAGTTTCTGTAAAGAAATAAACTATACCCTATGAAATGCCTTTTTATACGAAAGGCCCATAGAAACTGAAGATAGGGAATCGACATAGAATCAATCTTAAAGAATGAATCAAAAATCGTTAAAAACTTAAAAGCGCTAAATAAAGCCACAATAGGTGCGGGCAAAAGTTCAGATAGATCTGGATAAGGAAAGATACAGAATGGTGAAGAAGAAAACTAGGAACGCTTGGGAGAACCTTTTGGATACTGTACAATTCAAAAAAGATATCACAACATTTTTGGAGAATATGAATTTTCTCTAAAGCCAATTGCTGAGACCTTACAGAATACTCAATATATCCATAGTCCTGAAACCAAAAAAGATGAACAAATTTGGTTAAACATGACAAGTTTTTGATAAATAAATAAAAAAATATTCAAAGCAGAGACGTAATATCAGAAACTATAACAACAATCAAATAAAACAAATAATCGAAAAACAAATCAACCAGAGTATTACGTAAAAGATTGAGAATCGGAAACCTGAAAAATTTAATGGACATTTTAACATTAAATCACGAAAATGTGGTGAATCTAGTAAAAGGATTCTTCTTCGAATTGTACCACAGTCAATTATTAGACAAAGAATTTGAGTCGCAGGGACTATCATACAGTGAAGGTATTGCCAATCAAGGATCCAAGGCATTACCGAAAATCATCGTCATGGACAGACATTAGCCTTGAAAAAGTCCATAAACATCTGGTAAAGACTACCGATTTTTTTGATGGAGAAAATAGTATTTGATAGTTGCCAAACATCAGCAATATACCAATTAAACCATAATATCGTTTAAAAATGGAGATTAAACTGATCTAAAGAATTATAGACTAATAAATAAATCTACTGAACCATCTCTATAAATTATTCACCAAAAGCTGGACTTTTTCAACCAGAATAATAGGCTGGGCTTCGTTCTGGCTTTGGAACAAATGATGATCTGCAAACTATTAAAACTCCAATTGAAGAGCTTATAGAACATAATAGACTAGAGCTCTCACATCAGTTGATATCTACAAGGCTTTTGATGTTGTCGGTTTAAATGCTGTTGCGAAAGCCCTGCAAGAATGCCGCATTGATTATACCTATTCCAAATTAGTAAATAACATATATAAAAATGCTACTTTGTCTGTAACGTAGGACGACAATAACAACTTATATTTAAATTAGAAGAGGTATTAATGACAGTTCTAGAATACGTATTCAGAAAACTTGACTGAGAAACTAGATACATAACTATAAGCTAACAGCACCTAACTCATCTCTGGTTTTCAGATGATTTAATTCTCCTATCTGTTGATCTTTAAGAAGTTGAATTGATGCTGCAAGAAGTGAAGACTCCCTGGTCTGATGTCGATTTTAATATTAGCTTCCTAATGACTAACTGGTATCAAATGTAATAATATAAATATTTGGGATATGAAATTAGAATCTCAAGAGATAATCACTATATAAATATATAGCCTCCGTGATATATCCAACAGCAACAATTTAACTTCCCTAAGAGGAAAGGTGAATGACCAATGCATTTTACACGTTCTGACTTGCGAGACAATAACTCTAACTTCTGGGACAGCTCGAAAATAGAAATGCACAACGCAGGATGGAAAGGTCAGGTATGTTGTCATGTTGCAAACTAGAAGCTAAGGCAGAGATCAGGAATAACTGATGTTGTGGAGCAGATATGTCAACTTAGATGGAACTGGGCTGGTCGCATAACTAGAATTAATAAAAAATGATGGAGAAAGTATGCTTGAAAAGCCGATAAATGTAAACCACATACCAGATGGACTGACGACATCAAAATACTTTCAAATTACTTGGTTGAAACTACTCACATGGGACAGTAATCAATAATGGAGGCCTATGTTTTGCAGCAAATTTTAAGGGCTGGATGATGATGAATGATGATGATTGCTCAACAATATTAAAACTGGCAACTCCGATAGATATGGAACTAATTTCCTTATGAGCTCGCACAGTTCTTATATACAAAGCATATTAGAGCCAATAGGTTCGAACATTTTGAATTGCAAAGTGTATAAATGATTAGCTTTCATTCAAGCAGAAGAAAATGAAGGAAGTCTCTCAAACTGGATCAAAGTGTAAATGTTCCAGCATCATGTAAAGCTAAATTAATGTAATTATTTAAACAAAACGTGTTAAGAGTTATTCGTTAAGTTAAAGTGTTGCATTTGAAATAGGTCCTTTTGGCAACATATCTTCGACATAGGTCTCTTTGTAGGATAAGTAAATTATCGGCAAACTTGTTTGGCTTAATTTCACTCCTAGTTTCCTCTGCACTTTTAACTATTCGGCAGATTCCCCTTTGCAATTATGTTCTTACAACTTTGACAAATGTATCGTGAACTTAGCTTCACTAGTTTAGGTGTGCAACGCCAAGCTCACATGTGCAGTGTGAAGCTAAGTTTTAGTTATGGAACTTTATGATTATCACGTACATGTGCACTGTGGCAGAATCAAGCGGAGCGAGAAGGTGAGAGACAAAGTCTGTCGACCTGATGGCTGGCTTGAGTATCTATATAATAAAATTTGCTGACCATTGCACGTTTAAGGTTTATAATCGATTGCGTTGATCGCTTGTGTTGTTTATAATTTATCTCGAATGTTTACATGATATTCTTCAGAACGTGATAATTAATTAGCAGTTTAAATATTTTAGTAGTTCACAATATACATAGGTATACTATGTCTGCCTCCCGACTTCCGTTCCCCTCGCTATGCCACACATTACGTAACGCATTCACCAGATTCCTCTCCATATGTTACTCTTGCTATGCGCTATGGCAAGGAATGCCAAAAAAGTTTAAAATAATGAATATAAGGCCCCACTATTTGATTGTCTAGGAGGCCAAAGCAAAGGTTGGTTTTAAAATAATATTGGACTTTATATTGTCACGTTTAGTTTTTCCGTGATGCCACGCGTTGGTTAGCGCGCAGGAATATAGCTCAGATTCGGGACCGATTTACGACAGGTGATAAAGATGATAAAGAAAGCACTTTAGTTAAAAATAATAACAACGTCTATTGGTCAAAGACTTAATGGGAAAACATTGACAATGTCTATTGATCAGAAACTTAATAAAATTATATTATACCCGACTGCTAAGGTGCGCAAGTTCTCTCGGTTAAGCTATATTACGAATTATTTATAGGTCTTTGGTCACTGTTTTATAAATATAGTTTTTCTTAAGAGTGTGTTTCATTTAAGTTTAGTTTTTGTACGAAATACACTCAGAGTTCACACTGCAATTAAACTACTGGACAGATTCTAATTTGAAAATTCTTTTTCCGGAACTTTGACAGGGATTTCCTTACTCCACCAACAACAATTTTGTAAGGGCACCATTCCGTTTGACGTAAATGAGGTTTCACTCGAGAATAATATCTTTCTTGGAAAGAATGGCTTATTTTCTACTTCTTGCAACTATAGGAACAAAATAAAACAATTATTTAAAAACCTCTTGGTTTAAGTGTGAAACAAATCCGACTTTGAAAGATGAAATTTATTCAATTTATGAATGCAGATGATTTTGACACATCATTACATGAAAGTGTCTCCGATAGTTTTCCTATAGAAATTTTGGGATCAGCAAGCGGTCTGATGTTTTTCGTTGAAGGTCCTGGGCTGATGTTTTATCTTTAAAATATTTTCAATCCAGTGGTTTTGAATTTGCAGATAACATTGCTCACACTAGAAATTTGTTTTTTCTGTGTGTATAACGTTAAAAATATCTGCAACTTCTCTGTCTGTCAATTTTTTTTCTTTTTAGAACTTAACAACCATTATTTTACAATCACCAAAAGATCAAAAGCATCAAAAATTCAAAAGTGACAAACCAAGCAATTCGCCAAGCAACATTAATAATTAATGGTTATTCAGTTACTTATTTTTGCAGGCGTGTTAAGATGGCGACAGCCGAGGTGCAGCAGCAATTAGTTAACGAATTACAGAAACTTGTTAAGAAAGATCTAATTTACTTCATAATTAATAAAAAGTTACCTGAAAATGTAAGTTCAGTTTTAAGTGATGATGTGGTGAGGTTTTTAGAGAAAGGACAGCAGGATGACGAGGTTTTTCATGATACTGTAGCCACTGCAACGGAGCAAGAGGTATGCCATAGTATTTCTTGTTTAAATAAATACGCTGATTTAAGAGTAGCCCAGTGTGAAGTTAGCATGCAAAATAAACTTATTGAAGAGTTACAACAATCCAATAAACATTTAAACACAATTATATCACTTTTACAAACCCAAAGAGGAAATAAGGTTATCGAACATCAAAACAATTTGTCACAACAACAACAACATTCATATGGTCAGCACAGTCCTATCGACGGTTTGTCACTTTCAACCGAGACATCGGGGCGAAGGCTTCCATCGAATATGAAGGCCCCACAACCTCTCCCACCAAAATCGTCGCTCTCGTTACCCGGCGGGAGCTGCGCGACGTCGACGGTTCGAGAATCAAAATCATTATCGGGTTCTGCCTCGAATTCTGCATCAGTCGACACCATTGCCCATGAGAGATCTATAGCAGGCCAGCGAAACACCGGACAAATCTCTCGTACTGCTGTTACGTCCCAGCAAGTTTCACATGCCATATACGAGGCCCAGTCACATAGAATTTTAAATAATTTAATAACTGCTGAAGATCCTAAGCAAAATGGCGACGATGGCTGGAAGGAAGTTAGAAATAAAAGAAAACCAAAACCTGTGGTTGGTACTCATTCGAAAACAGATAGCAGTATGCCTTCAGCTGTTCCTAGAATGGCAGCGTTACATGTTTCCAGGCTTGCACCTACAACAAGTGAAGACGCAATGAAAAATTATTTGATTCCGTACTTTCCAGAAGTTATTATTAATAGTATCAAGTCTAAAAATCCAGACCGATATTCTTCTTTTAAAATTTCAATATACGAAAAAAATTTTAAAGCAGCGATGAATCCAGAAATGTGGCCTCAAGATTGCTATATTCAACGTTTTTTCTTTCCGAGAAAAATTGCCGAATCGACCCGGTAATCTTCGATCCCAAGCTTCTTTTTCTAAACCTTCAGGGGTTAACAATTGATAAAATTAATCAACTTATGATAGAAATGTCAGTATACCAAGACCTGCTATTTTACTGTTTCAATGAAACATGGACAACGGATCTATCGCTTACAATGTTCCCAATTGATGGTTATAAGGTTGCTAGTTTTTATAATAGACATAATCATATTAGAGGTGGCGTTGCTATTTATATACGCGATGATTTATCTTTTAAGCCTATTGATCTACAAAAATTCTGTTTTGAGAAGGATATTGAAGTATGTGCGATATCATGCTCTATTTTTAACAGTAGAACAATTTTATTAAATTGCTACCGTTCACCCGACGGCAACGTAGGTGTATTTTTCGAAAAAATTGAGGAAATTCTTGACTTGATATTTGTTCCTAATTGCAATATGATTATATGCGGCGATTTTAATTTTAATTGTTTTAGGTCTAAATGTACAAACTTTTTAAAGCTGTGTAATATTTTATCAACGTTTGGTTTGCATCACAGGGGAGGTTGGCCGACCCGGGTAACAGAAATATCAGCAACAGCTATAGATCATATTTTTACTAATATGGACCAGGTCGTAACTTGTGTTTACGATAATACAATTTCTGACCATAGAACCACTCTGGGAGACTTTGAGGTGTGCTCTAAAAAATCAAATAAAACTTATATCTGGAAAAGAAACTTCAACGAAAATGCAATAAATAACTTCAGAGTATCACTATTTAATGAGACTTGGCAATTAGTTTATAATGGGTTGACTATTTCTGAGTCTTTTGAACATTTTTTTAATATTGTCCAATTTTACTATAATTTGCATTTTCCTCTGCATAAATCATGCAAAGAAAATAGTTCAAAATCCTGGATTTCACCAAGTGTAAAAAAATCAAGCAGTGACTTAAAAGACCTTCATCACTTTTCAAAAATAAACCCGAATTTAAAACCATTCTATGCCCAGGCCAAAAAAGCACATAATAAATTAATTAGAGATACCAAAAAAACTTTTTATCAAAACAAAATTATGTCTTCTAATAACACTACTAAAGCATGCTGGCAGGTAATAAATCACATGACAAATAAAAGTTTTCATCGGAAAAATATAGTTTTGCGTGATGATCAAAATAAAGAAATTTGTGATCCTATGAAATTGGCTGATATGTTTAACGATTTTTATAAAAATGCTCCAAGTAAGATAATTAAGAACATTACGCCGTATGATAGTATACCCGACTTTACTTTTAATACACATAATAAATTTAAACTCTGTCCATATGCAGAAGATGAACTAGGTACCTTGCTTTTTAAGAAACTAAAAAATAATAAATCGTGTGGTTTTGACGAAATACCTAATGTTCTTATAAAGCAGGTGCTATTGTTTATAATAAAGCCACTAACACATCTTGTAAATCTATCATTTTGTTGTGGAGAATTTCCTAGTAGATTAAAGGTGGGTAAAGTTATTCCTATTTTTAAAAAAGGAGATGAACTTAATGTCGAAAATTACAGGCCAATTACTGTTCCTTCTGTGCTTTCTAAAGTGTTTGAATATGCCTTTTTAAATAGACTGCTTCAGCATATTATTGATAATAGCATTTTATCAATTAACCAGCATGGCTTTACTGAGGGTAAGAGTACTATGTCAGCAGTACATACTTTTTATGAGAGGCTTGTTGAACTGGTTGACGCAGGCGAGTGCCCTGCTGGGATATTTTGCGATCTTAGTAGGGCATTCGATTGTGTGGATCACAATAAGTTTTTATCGGTAATAAAGAAATATGGTTTTGTTGGGCAATCCTTTGAATGGTCTAAATCGTTCTTGCTCGAAAGAAAGCAATATGTTTCACTCCAATATGTCGACTTAAAAAATAATATAAATAACTTTACATCATCAACAGTTGATATAAGCACTGGAGTTCCCCAAGGATCAATTTTGGGTCCGGTGTTTTTTCTTTTATTTATTAATCAATTTGATAGTATAGATACAAACGCTTCATTTACTGCTTTTGCTGATGACATTTCAGCCATCACTTCTAATAAATCTGACTTGGTATTGGAGAGTAATTGTAATAGTTTGATTGAAAAAATTAATTCTTGGTTTACAGAATATTCTCTATATTTAAACCCAATTAAGACCACTCTTCTTCGATTCCATAATGTACAAAAAAATATAAACGAGCTTCAAGTTCTGCTAAATGGTAATAAACTTAATTTTAGTGAAACTACTAAGTTTCTTGGTCTTCATATTGATTCACACCTTAACTGGAAAGCCCATTGTGAGTATCTGATACCTAAAATTCACTCTCAGAGCTATGTATTAAGACAATTAAAAACTGTTTTAACTATGAATCAACTGATGCAAGTATATTTTGCTAATGTTGACTCTCGACTGCGATATGGAGTTTG
>MU196444.1:0-10081 GCA_016904865.1 Pissodes strobi | reverse complement strand
CCCCCCCCCCCCCCGGTAAAACTGTCCTAAAACTCGAGAAGTGGGTTGGTGCTAGCTTTGTAACTTGGGTGCTAGATAGTGCTAGGTGTATAGTATAGAGTGCTAAAGTTTTAAGGGAAATATACAAACGGGGGGGCTCGCGTTACGTTAGCCCCCCCCCCCGGGTAAAAATGCTCTGTAATTCACTGAGGGGTGTGGTGCTAGCTCTGTAAGTTTGGTGCTAGGTAGTGCTAGGTGGGTGCAATAGGGTGCTAAAAAACTAAAGCTATTGGACAACCGGGGGGGGGGCACTTTAACGGACCCCAAATTTAAGCAGAATGATGACAGGATCGATCATTACATCCTATAACTAGGCCTGACGGCTTACGCGTGCCGTCATCCACAGTGGTCTTAAATTATTAAGCAATTTTTCGCGCGGTTTAGGTTTTGAACATAATCTAACGTTTTCGCGACATAACCTAAAGTAGGGAAAATGTTGATGACGTCATCGTTAGGTTAGCCAAGCATAATCCGGTCTGGAGCGGGTTTTGCTTGGGTTATGTTATTTGTCACTTGTCAGAGCTTGAAAATGGAGGGATTTTAGCAGAATATAAATATATATAAAATATAAATTTCTCCATTTCTGGTTTTATGATTACTAGGCGATTCGCCGATTGGTTTAGCTAAGCTAAAATAGGTTACGTCCAAAACTGATCAAAAAAAATCAGCATCAGGCAAAAACTAGTGTTTTCGCCAACAGAACCGAAATAACTCCAGTGTATCATCATTTATGTTGGTGGGGATAGGTATATGACGTATAAAGGTTAATTCATCATGAATTAGCATAATCTAAACCCGATACGCGAAAAATCCCTTTTTTACAGGCGTATATTGAAATACGCAATTTCTTTTAAAATTTCACAGTTAAGTGGACATTTTAGATGCAAAAAATCTCGAAAAAATATAACAAAAACTTGTGTTTTGTAAATTAAACTTTTCTTATATGTAGTTTGAAACGTAATTGGCCTAATACAACACCTCCTACAAGCTGATATTACTTTAAGCGCGACTATTATGACTGATAGTGTGTATTACTCATTTTCTTTTAAATCAAAAATTAGATTGCAGTTTACTTACCTTTTTCTGCATACATAAATAATATTTAAGGGCTTCCGGTTAAAACAAGGCTGCGAGTCATGAACTCAGCCTTTAGACGTGCCTCATTCGATTTTTGTTAGGAAAACGAAATTTCAAAGCAAAAACCTTTGAATATCCAGTTTATCCAAATAGAATCTATTTTGATAAACTGAAACTAGATACCATCAATCTATTTAATAGATAGGTGGTAAAATGTCACTATTGTCACTATAGGTATAAAGGTGTCATAATAGGTAATAGTAATGTCAAATTTGGTAGTGTGTTTGCTCCTCGGTTTTCTACGAGGTTTTCTTTACCCAAAGAACCATACAATTTTCAAATATTTATGATAAATCATGAAAGCTTTATACAGGTTTCAGATTATTACTTTTTTATGTTAGATTTGTTATATTATTCGGTGTATTATTGGGGTCTAATATTTATTTATTAAAAGTCTCCAGTTTCCTTTTTCTTCTTTTTACCCAAACGATTATAATTATGTTTAGAACAATAATTATTAAGAAAGAAGTGTATTTGAAATTGTGCAAAGAAACATTTTGGAAACATCAATTTTTGATGACTTTTACAATTTTCAAAAGGAGTCAAAAGGCTGTTTTGATTTAGATAGTTTAACAACAGCTCACAAAGAAAAGACTTTTTTATCCGATCGGACGAAACACGATACCTTTCCGATGTATTTTCTCACCGCAAAAGCCATGATTATAGTATATTCTATTCGTTGCTTGGCAACATGCAATAACTGTGCGGGAATGTAACATTCCCGTCCTAGGCCGGGAATGTAACATTTCTGCCATAATCAAACGCCTTATTTGTCGGATCTGCCGTCTATCAAAAGTAACATTTAGCTGTAGTTTCCGTAGCTACGTAACAAAAAACTTCAAGCTCGTTCGATTCAAAACTTGATATTATGTTGAGTTTAAATTTAAAACACCGTTTTTATTTAGAGTAATATTTGGCTCTATATTTATAAGTAGGTATTCTAATTAATTTCGTGTATGTGCAACTCGTAGAAAAAGCACATTCCTGGAATATTTTGCTTTTCCTCCTAGTTGCACAATATTCTATTTATTGTAAATATCTAAAAATGTGTCTTCGAACTCATTAATCAGTTTTTTAAATATAATATAGGCTGTTGAAACTACGTCCACTACTTGTTCACGGGGATATAAATGAGCCCGACGACTTAAAGAATTAATTAGATTGTAAGAATCTTTTACAACACAAGGTTCATTTAAAGTTAAATTATCTTTGAAAATTCACAACTTATTAAGAAAGCCTTTCAGAGCCTCTATAATAAAAGAATTAAATATTTTGGGAGCTAATTTAACATTTTGCCATTTAAACTAAAGGAATACCCATGATTTAATATTTTGTCTCGTTTTAGTTCATGCAGTTTTTTGACCACTGAGGACAGATAGCAAACATTGCATTTAAACCTTTATGAGGCATAATTACACTAAATATCACTTACCCCCAAAATTAGCTAACAGGAACAAATTTTAGAAACTTGCTGTACACAATGAACCTGCCGGTGGAAGAGCACAAAACAAACTCTTATTACACGAAAGCAACAGGTCTTAAATCCAAACATTTTGGAAAGCTAAAAACATGAAGTGATAGGAGGCAGCGTTGTCAGATTTTTAAGAACCGTCTCGTCATCCTCGAACTGTAGCCCAAATATTAAATCGTTTGCGTTAGTAGTTGCGCAATTGTAAAAAATAAATATTGTTACGAATTTGCAGAATTGCCTTGTTCTGGCCATCAGGATTTGGCTCGTCTGGGTCGGTAGAGTTAGTTTCATACATTGTTTGGGATGTAAACTTTTTAACGTATATTTAGTTATACTTTAATTTTTACAGCATTTGTTGAATGACATTTGAAATTATGTTTTTAAATGGAACCAACTAAATATTTATACAAAATAATTAGGTTATTGCTAAGCAACGTTTATTTCCTTAAAGGTTTTGATACCGTTATGCTTCACTCTCCAGTTTTTATATATTTACTTTTCGGATTTTAAATAATTATTTATTTATATTTAATATAACTACACTATAATATACCAAAGCAAACTTTTACATTAAGCATCTTATATATTGTTAATTGTAATCCAAGACAAATAGTTTATGTTTCTTTGAAAAATAATTTGTGGCATACTACAGTGAGAGAAGTAGCCCAAATTGTGATAAAGCGCAAATCTGGCAGCACTGGATACAGAATATATCGAAGATGGCGGATGGAAATTGACATTCCAGTGGCCCAGCGTGGCAATCAACGTTAAATACGCAAGTAGGCGTCATAAAATAATCAACACTTTTACTGGGCTCCCCTTGACTCCTCTGTATGCTTTTATTATGGCAAAAAAGTATTGACCGCTTAGGATGACGTCACTGCTAATTTTAATATTAGCTAGTTGGCCTAGTTATAGGAGGTAATGGATCGAGGCATCAAGTGTGAGTGTTTGTAAGGCACTAAAATCTAATTTTTCCTACCGACGCAGCAGGGAGAAATAAAACGGGAAAATGCGCAGGAGCCTATGCATATGAGAAGGTAGAACATGTTCTTTCTTTATTTGACATATTGTTGTTTACACAACATTAACGAAGACAAAGATATATTAAATTTAGAATGATAAATAACTATTTCCTTGACGGAGTGACAGCTTGCTTTTGTGAGATTGTTGCATATAACGGAATCTATTATACCGACAAACCAGGTTCGGACTAAGGAGGAACTGCTTTAAATATACAAATTGTTATTTACCTGGGGTGAAATAAATTTAGTTGGGTTTGAATTACGACTCAATCATACTACGCTTATAGAGGGTGTTATCACCAAATTATACGGTGAAAAACGAAAGTTATACACATGTTGGGGTGTCTCCCCAACAACTTCTTTCGGAAGCTGGCGCTTAATATGAGGAGCTGAGAACCATTAGAACTTTCGGCATAGAATGACAGCGTGTTGCAGTGAATCTGTGCTGTATGAGCTACGTATCATATAGGTACTTAGGTAGTTGGGCGAGATGGATGGAAACACTTAAGATGCTAAAAATAAGCATCTGTTGGTTGAGGTTATAAAGTGGTATGCATTACCAGAATATCCAGGAATGTGTATCGCGTAGACAGTGAGAATTATTCCTCTCGAAAATTAATAATCCAACAGAAAGGAACACTGCCAAAAGGGCAGTTTCATTAGTTTGAAGAATTTATTTTAGATTGTGTTTATTTTTAATACGTTAATAATTGATCAGCGCGGCTTCAAAGAATATGGTGGTGGGAAGTACAACGTCCGAACATAAAAGAATACATAAGGTTACATGGGTATCCCCTAATGGAGAAACTGAAAACCAAATCGGCCATGTACTTATAGAAAGCAGACACTACTCCAATCTCATGGATGTTAGAACGTACAGGGGAGCAAACATTGACTCGGACCATTACCTGATTGATGCGAAACTGAGAGCCAAAATTTCCAGCGTGAAAACGGCCAAAGGAAGTAAAGAACTAAGATATAACACAGATGCCCTGAAAGAAGAAGAAACACTTAATGCATACAAGAGTTATATTGAAGAGAATATAACATCAGGGATGATGAGCCAGTGAACACCATGTGGCAACACGTTAGCGATGTCATAGAACATCCTGGGCTATGAGAATAAAACGCCTCGACATAACTGGTTCAATGAAGAATGCCAGGAAGTGACAGATAGAAAGAACAAAGCTTACCAAAGAAAACAGCAACGAAAAATGAGAGAGGCAGAAGAAACTTACAAGAATCTCAGAAGAGAAAAAAAGAGTATGCATAAAAGAAAGAGAGGAGAAAATGAAGAAAAACTCTTGGATGAAGTAGAACGACTCAAAAATCAGTCGCAATCAAGAAAGTTTTACCAGAAGTTAACAATATAAGAAAGGAGTTCAAACCAAAAGTAAATATTTGTAAGAACAAGAACGGACAGGTTCTTGCCAATAAGGAGGAAATACTCAACAGGTGGGTGGAGCATTTCTCCGAACTTCTAGGCTCAGATAACCAAGAAGCAGAAGAGCTAGAAGAATTAAATGATGGCCTGGTCGAACCGCCCAACTTGCAGGAAAGCCAAGATGCCTTAAAGAAGCTGAAAAACCGCAAAGCTCCGGGAAGAGATACTATCACAGCAGAACTCATCACCGCTGGTGGAGAAGTATTGGAAGAAACCTTGCTGCAAACCATCCGAAAATTCTGGCGTGAAAAACAAATGCCAGACGAGTAGAACGTAGGGGTTATATGCCCTTTACACAAAAAAGGTGAGCAGTTGGAATGCAGTAACTATCGAGCTATAACACTGCTTATAAAATACTGTCACAGAACCCAGAATCGGACAATACCAATGCGGATTTCGAACTGGTCGATCGACAACAGACCAGATTTTCGTACTACGCCAGATGCTCGAGAAGTGCTACGAATACTAATCGACACGTTCCACCTTTTCATTGATTTTAAGGCAGCTTATGATAGCGTTCTAAGACCATAGTTATACCAAGCCATGAATGAGCTACACATTCCAAAAACCTTAATTGAATTGACAAAAATGACAATGT
Organism: Pissodes strobi; assembly: GCA_016904865.1. NCBI lineage: Eukaryota > Metazoa > Arthropoda > Insecta > Coleoptera > Curculionidae > Pissodes > Pissodes strobi. Next base: position 4,367 of record MU196444.1, on the reverse strand, counting down.
CAAAAGTTGTGTGCCACGTAAAAATACAGAATGAAACCGCAGATTCATTCGAAACAACTGTAGGCGTGAGGCAGGGTGACGCGCTGGCGTGTCTCTTGTTTAACATAGCACTAGAAAAAGTAGTTCGAGATGCGGAACTGGATACTAGAGGTACTATCTTTAATAAGTCATCACCGGCGCAGGCATACGCAGACGAGATGGACCTGACCTCTAGAACTCTTCGAAAAGCAAAAGAAATCTTTGTAAGTTTTGAGAATGCCGCAAGAAATATGGGACTACAAATAAATGCAAATAAGACAACGTTTATGGCTGCCACAAAAGAGCGCAGGGCGAGAGACGCGGGTCAAAATATCACAATTAGAGAGTATAACATCGAAGCAGTGGATGAGTTCGTATATCTCGGAGCCTTGATAAACACGAGTAATGATGTCAGCAAAGAAATAAAAAGGCGCATAATGCTTGCCAATCGTTGTTATTTTGGACTGTCAAAATACTAACGTAAATCGAGCCTTTCGAGAAGTACAAAAATCAGAATCTATAAGACATTAATTGTAACAGTTTTAATCTATGGCTCGGAAACATGGTCCCTAACAAAAGCAGATGAGACGTTACTATCAACATTTGAACGAAAAATCCTAAGAAAGATTTATGGTGCTGTTCAAGAGGATAACGTCTGAGAAGAAGATATAATTTTGAGCTTTATAACTTATACAGAGGCTAAGGAAACAGAGACATAATAAGAACAATCAAGATTGGCAGGTTAAGATGGGCAGGACATGTAGCACGCTATGACAACAACGTGCCAACGCGAAGAAACTTTTAGGCCATACCGACCGGCAGTAGAGATAGAGGAAGACCAAGGCTGAGATGGAAAGACGGCGTTTCTGAGGATGCCAGAAAAATTGGTGCAGCTGCCTGGAAGGTCCTTGCCAGATACCGGAAAGGATGGCGGACGAGGCTGGAGAAAGTCGAGGGCCTGTAGGGCTGTAGCACTACTGATGATGAATAATTTATCACCACTTCACCTTAAGGCGTTATTAGTTTTAAGATGTTAACTTTACGAGTAGTTGCCTGTCAGAGGAGCCTTTTCCTTTCGGTGTCTGCCGTTGTTTTTGAATTTATCAACAAGGTTAATCACAACAGTTTATACTGAGGCAATAACAATAATTTAAGTCCAATCTTTGTCGATGTATTTTAGATGTCTAAATTATCAACACCTCACTCTGCTTTTTGTCTCGAATTACGGTTGTGGTCGATTGTGAACAAATCATGTCTGTGGTGGTGTGTTGGTATTCTGCTGATGTGAATTTGCCTATTATCTATGGCGCGTTTTCTCTCATTTCAAATGCAAATTTTACTAGGGCCGTTGCAGATATAAGTAAACGATTCTTTAGAGAGTCATTAACACACGTCAAACTTTTGTATGATGTTATCTTAACTGCTATAAATTAGTGGGTTCCCATTTCAGGTACAAATTCATCCAAGGTCGTTACAGACAAAGTAACTTGTGCCAGTGTCACCAAAGCAATGGGGGGTAAGTTATAAGTTCTACTTTTGTCCCGCTATATATTACCATTTCTTTACTGATGAAAACTGTTTCAAAATTGCTAATTGTGGCACTCAAGAAGAACCCACTTTCCTTATTGGCGATAATGACTTAGAGGGTGAGTATGATACATTGGAAATAATATTTATACGTTATTAAAATCTAGTGGTGAGGCTATTTAAAATCTGCACAATGCAAACCATTAATTTAAATTATTGTTACTTATACTTTCATTTATAATTTTATATAAAATATTAGTATCTTTTGAGATTAGTCTCTGCATGGAAAATCCGCGGAACTTAACTCATTCTTTAATTTTCCGACTCGACTTCTGCACCTTTGTTAAATTCCTTGGAACTCAATGAACGTCAGCCCTTAGAAGATATTATTGTAGAAGCATGTCAGGAAAATGTCAGTGAAAGAGCATTTCAGGAGGTGACAAGTTTGACTACTCAAGGAGGGCAAGCTAAGATTCAAGTAGAGGAATCTTTTATAATGAATGGAATAATACAGGAAGAACCATTTGATGACATCGATGCTGATCCACATTATGTAGAAAAAAGCGAATCAGATTTTGACACTGAAATACCAAAGAAGATGTTAAGAATTTCTCGGAATAAAAAAAAACTCAGGGGGTGAAGAAAAGGGAAGTGGTAAAACCGATCAAGCGTGAAATCGTGACAAGGATCCCAGTGATGAGGAACATGTTAAAAAACATACTGAGGTTGTAAAGAAAAAACGAGGAAGAAGAGTGGAGAAAAACGAAAGTAGAAAAATTCGTGAAGGAAGGAAGAAAAACAGAATTTTTGGACTTACATATATTACGAAAAACGGAAAAAAATCAAAGAAAAGAAATGTTAAGAGCTTTTAAGTTGCCAACTAAGGTGCAAAGAAAGGATTCATGAAGAAAAAAGACAGCAGGTTTTCAAAGAGTACTGGGCACAGGGGGAATTGAATAAACGTGTACATTTTTTAGCTAGACTTATAGTAACAGAGGAGAAGAAAACAGAAAAACGTAAATTGCATCACAAAATACACAAGAATAGGCAAATGTCGCATAAGTATTTCTTACCAGTAGATCGTCAACTAGTTAATGTTTGCCAAAAATGTCTTTTAAAAACTTTAGATGAGACAAAAAGATTCCTAACTGATGTTACAAAAAATAAAAGCTCTTCAGTTTCGGGAATACCACACGATGACTTACGAGGTCTTGCACCACCACGAAATAAAACTCCTGAAGAAGACATTCACTTACTAAGGACGCATATTTCGTCTACACCAGCTTACGAGGGTCACTACTGCCGAAAGGACTCGTCAAAACATTATCTTTCCCATTATTATACCTTAACAAGGATGTATGATGAGTACAAAAAATGGTTACCTCAGGAGAAAAAAACAGTATCGAGATTTAAATACCAGGAAATATTTCACACCATGGGAATAAAGATTAAAAGCTCTAGTAAGGATACTTGCGCTACATGCGACAAATTTCATATGCTCCTAAAAACAACTAAAGATGTAAATAAAAGGCAAGAAATTCAAGTACAGCTTGTGTATCAAAAAGAAGCATCGGATGCATACGAGGCCAAACGTCTGGACAAGAACTCTACTTTAGAAGATTCATCAAAAAGTGTTTACACTTTTGATCTGCAACAATGCCTGCCCACCCAAGTCTTGCAGACGTCAATAGCATTTTATAAAAGACAGCTATGGACATTTAATTTAACATTACATGACTACAGTATTAATCAAGCAAGATGTTTTATGTGGCATGAAGGTGTGGCCGGGCGAGGTGCAAACCAATCCTGCTTGTATAAGCATGTCTCGCAAATATCACCCGAAAAAAAAAAAGAAATAACATTTTATTCTGATACGTGCGCTGGACAAAATAAGAATTTGTTTTTACCAGCCATGTATATGATGCTTTTAAAAGACAACCCCAATCTATTTTACATAAACCACAAATTTCTTATTCACAGTTCTTCACAAAGATGTAACCGGGGGAGACATTGAAAATGACAAAGCAGAATGCAACGCTTACTAAATGTGAGATCAAAAAAAGCTCATAATTGTGTGGAAATATAATAGTTGATAGAAGTTTGGGTGAGATCATGTTAGATTACGTAAGTTTACTATACCAAAATTTACCAAATAAATGCATATTACTTGAAGTTTCGTTCTTTTTTACAATCTATAACCTTATAAGTGTGGTTGAAAAAGCAAAAGACCATCTACATTCGATTCGTCTGACATTCCTCGATCTAACGATATGAGACACGACTAATCTGTCGGAAGCAACTAAAGGCACCCTTAACACAATCTAATGTAAAAAATGACTTTTAACAGATTTACGTTTAGTTTACCAAAATATACCACATAAATGCATATTGCTTCAAGTTTCGATCGTTTTTGCAATATATAACATTAGTGGTGGTAGTAAAAACTGCATTCGATTCGTCTTTCAATCCCCGATCTAACGCGGTTAGTTTCACTTAGTATCAACTTTTTTAGTCATTTGAGTGAGTTCTAATACGTTATAATCAACTTTAATAGATTTGGTTAGTTTTGGTTAGTCGTCTAATCAATTTTCGGTTAGTTTCACTTAGTATCAAATTTTTTTACTTATTTGAGCCGGTTTCGTTACGTTATAATCAATTTTAATAGATTTGGTTAGTCGTTTAATCAACTTTCGGTTAGTTCCACTTAGTCTCAAATTATTTTACAGCTGATTCCGATACGTTATAATCAATTTTAATAGATTTGGTTAGTTTTGATTTATTAGTCATCTAATCAACTTTCGGTTAGTTTTACTTAGTCTCAA
>JAEQML010077456.1:0-12880 GCA_016904865.1 Pissodes strobi | reverse complement strand
TGTAATGAGGGATGGCGGAGATGCTCGGATAATTCCGATCGATCTTCCTTACAGGTAAGTCGATTGATCTTGTAATTATCCTTCGCATCTCCGCCATCCCTCATTACACTTTGTAGATGTTTAAAGTATTTGCGATGTAATCTACATTAACTGAAAACTGCGAGTTTTCTGTAGTCCTAGATTTGTAAGGCCCTTTTTATAAACTAAAATTCAAATTTATAACCATTAGATTTAATAACACACATCATGAAGGTACATATATCATGTTTAACGCTTAACTGATATTAACCTTTAACTTATTTTTAATACTATACCAATATTCTTATGTCATATGATAACAAGTTGGTAAGTAAGTTATAATTGTAGCTTAATATTTATATGATTCCTTAGAGTTTATGGTTCAATAAACAAGATGCCAATCCAGTGGGATTACCCACGCCAAGTTTTTTATAGAATTTCGAGAATACTTTTGATTTTCCAGTCGAGCCAGCTGTCTTCTGAATGGTTTGTAATGTAACTCCCATTCTTTGAGCTGCTGAAGTTGCCCCGTGTCCCGTGCTGTGTGTCCCAAAGATTTCCGTGTTTATACTGCTGGCTTTTAGTATTAACTTGACCCATCTGCTAATGGTTTGACTGTTGTCTGGGTGATAGGGCTTTTTGTGAGTGAGTATTACATTTTGTTTGGTTTTGCTACTTGTGGTATAGATTGCATCTGCAAATGCAACGATCTATTAGCATATTTACAGTATCTGTGAATGCCGTAATTTCTGTTTTTGAACAATAAAATAGGTATGTTCACTAGCTGCAACTGCAATTGCAGACAGTGGAGGGTACGATCGATTGTATCTGCTAATACAACGAACTATTCACCTTTTATTGACTGGTGCGTTCTATGTAAGTCTCTAATAGTGTGACTATACATAGTTCAGGTTGATTAATAAAATAAGGTAATATCAAACTAGGTTGAAGCCTGTTTAAGCCACTTGCTTTTATTTTATCCGGCAATCTGATTTCAATTATGTATTCATATTTAAAAATATTGTCTATTTTTACTTCCGGGTTGTCCGTGATCTGTGTGCCGTTATTAGTATTAAGAGTGTTACTAGCTTTAAAGCTAGATTTCTAGATTTAAGAATTCGTGAGGGTACATGCTCTTTAAGCGCTGTAGAACTGGGTAGGAATCCCAAGTAATTGAGTATTTGGATTTTGGGGGTCTTATGTTAAATGTTCCATTGAGAAAACTTTTTATAACCGCTTCGTCTTTTGTTTGAGTAGGTTGACTCCGAAGACAATTGAATATTTAGGAGCTCAAGAATAAGTTTACCGTTTTATTATATATTTGTTGGCGCTTAGAAAAACAGAAATTCCCCTATTTATTGTAAGTATTTCCGTATTGTTTGAGGGCGCTATCTGTCAATGAAGAAATAATCACTTTTATCGCTTCATTAGGTACGCTTTGTTATAGAATAGCTCTCCTGACAATGAGGAAATTTCATCAATTTTTGTTTTTTTTTTTTTATTACTGCTGATTTCGATAGCCCATGAAATGTTTACTTATACATATGTTTTTTCTTTTTTCCCTGGTGCTACGTACTGTAGCGCATTTTCTCTTCACGCTTTCTTGAAATTTCAATACGTTGTGGACTGTATAAAGCGATATATTTAATTTAGTAAGTACAAACTTATACTAATAAGTCTTATGATTTTTCTTCTCCTGTCGCTGTCATTTTTTCTGCCTGGTGCCACTTGTCTTCCAGTCATCACCAGTCATTTTAATTGTTGCGTATCTGGTGACCAAAGTCTTTTACTATATATTTAACGCTATATACTGACCATAAACCGCCGGCCTTTGAAAATTTTAATTTTCAAATTACCAAATATTGTTAATGTCTTCAATACAATATTATTGAAATATAAATAATATGTTAATTAGAATAGAACAATTACTAATGTTTAAAACAATACTTATAAACTTTAGTTAACAATACAATTGACATCTATAGCTCGCCAGCATTATCAATAGGTAACGCGCACACCCTCTGTACCGCGCGTTTAACAGTACCGCCAAAGTTTACAGTATTCTGTAGACTTTGGTACCGCTGTGAGTACGAACACTAACTACGCGAACAATCTGGTCTTTACCGGGATGCACATCAACGATTCTCCCCAACTTCCAATGCAGTGGTGCAATGTTGTCTTCGACCAATAGAACCAGAGTACCAATCTTGACATTTTCATTTTCAGTGCTCCATTTGTTGCGTTGTTGTAAACTTCTGACATATTCCGCTGACCATCTATTCCAGAACAATTGAAACATCTTCTGACATTCATGGTAATGGTCTAAACGGTTAACTGACACTTCTGTGACATCCTTTTGAGGTAGAGCATTTAACCAGTCTCCGATGAGGAAATGCCCAGGAGTCAGGGCAGAGAAATCTTTTGGGTCCGTGGAAATTGGAGTGAGGGGACGGGAATTAAGCACCGCCTCCACTTGGGCAAATATTGTCGATAAATCCTCAAATGTGAGGTTAGAATGACCCACGATACGAGTTATATGATATTTAGCTAGTTTAACAGCCGATTCTCATATTCCGCCTTGGTGGGGAGACCTTGCAGGAATAAATTTCCAATCTATACCACCCTTAAGCAAAAAGTCCGATATATTGCGATTTTGCGATACACTAACCAACAAGTCGCGAACAACCACTTTAAGATTATTGTCACTGCCAACAAAATTAGTAGCATTATCTGAATAAATTCGGCTGCAAAGACCCCGTCGAGAGACGAATCTTTTCAAGCAATTTAGAAACGAATTTGCACTAAGATCTCCTACAAGTTCTATATGTACTGCCTTGGTACAAAAACATATAAACAAGCACATGTATTCTTTAACAATAGCTCGATTCCTTAATTTGCCATCTTTTATGTTAAATGGTGCAGCAAAATCTACACCTACTATAGAAAAGGGTCGCTGCGGATTTACACGATCTCTTGGCAGATTTCCCATTTTTTGTTTTAGAAGGAAAGGTTTTACCCTAAAGCAAATATTACATTTTGAAATGACACCTCTAACAGTACTTCTTCCATTTATTGGCCAATAATTTTGCCTTAACGAAGCTAAAATTGTTTGAACCCCTGCATGTAACTATTTATGATGTTCATTGAGGATAATTAATTTCGTTAGTGGATGATGCTGAGGCAAAATTATAGGAAATTTAGTGTTATATTCTAAATTAGATTCACGTATTCGCCCGCCTACACGTAGAAATCAATCTTTTATATCTAAAAATGGATCCAGTGATTTAATTGAACTTCGCCTAGCAATACCCTTTGATGCCTTTAATTCCAAAATTTCAGATTTAAATTCTTGTTTTTACATCGCGCGTATGAGTGAATGCAATGCATTTTCATATTCGGCTAAAGCAATTATTCCTGTTACTCTTTCATTCAAATTGCAATTTTTACAATTTTTAAAAAATCTTATATTCAATGCCGTTACACGTACTAATTTATGCAAAGATGAATATCTCGTAAAACATGACAAATCCTGTTTTACTTCAGTGGTAACAAAAGAAAGTTTTGCCTTTTTTCGTTCAGGTAAATTTTCTAAGTACAACACACAATTTTTCGGCCATTCATCTAACTCAAATCGTAACCATTCAGGCCCATACCACCACAACTTCAAGTCTTTTAATTCGCTAGGAGCAACACCGCTTGAAATTATGTCAGCCGGGTTTTGACTTGAAATTACATGCCCCCAATTAAAGTTTTTCGTTAGTTCTTGAATTTCGGCTATGCGATGCCCAACAAATACGGTCCAACTACTTGGTTGTTCTTTAAGCCATGCTAATACAATGGTAGAATCGCTCCATAAAAATACGTCGTTTATTTCGATATCAAGAGCAGAAATAACTTTATCTACCAGTCGCGCTAACAACTGTGCACCTAATAACTAATCGCGGTAACGTTAAACTTTTAAGTGGTGCCACTCGCGATTTTGCACATATAATGTTTACCAGTATTTCACCATTTTCATTTGTAGATCTTAAATAGACACAAGCTCCGTAAGATTGCTCGCTTGCGTCACTAAAACCGTGTATTTGGAAATTTTTTGAATTTTTTAATATAGCTTGCCGCGAAATTTTTATTTCATTAAGTGACTTAAGTTGACTATAAAATTGTTTCCAAGAAGTAAAAATTTCTAAAGGCACCGATTCGTCCCAATCAAGCTTTAGCATCCAAAGCCTTTGCAAAATAACTTTTGCACGAATTATTACCGGACCAACTAAACCTAACGGATCAAATATTTTCGAAGTTATTGACAAAATAAAACGTTTTGTTATTTTAAGGGTGTCTCTTGGTTCAATCTTTACGATATATTCCAATACGTCTTTATTCGGTTCCCAGAAAACTCCTAAAGTTTTTCTTATATTGTGATTCGCGATAAAATATCCGATATTTTCCGCTTGATTATTTGATAACGCTTGTAAGACCTTCGGTTCATTCGACGACCATTTACGAAGTGGAAGTCCGTATTTATTTAACTCGAGCGTAATTTGCTCTGCCATACCTATAGCCTCGCTCACGCATGACGCGCCCCCTATATAATCATCAACATAAAAATTATTGGCAATTGCCTTGCTCATTGGCAGATTGCGGTCTTCTATATCGAGAGCAATCTGACGAAGACATCTCGTTGAGAGAAAACTCGCCGAAGCTGTGCCGTAAGTGAAAGTATTAAGTCGATAGTAATTAAGTTTAGAATTTGAATTCGTTCGCCAGACAATCCGTTGCAAATCACGATACCTTGGTTGGACATTTATCTGCCGATACATTTTAGTAATATCTGCGGTAATTACCACGTTATGTTGACGAAACCTAAGCAATATGTTAAAAAGTTCATCTTGAATATTTGGCCCAACCTTTAGAACATCATTTAACGACACGCCGGTTGATGTTTTCGCGCTTGCGTCAAACACAACTCGTAATTTCATAGTAAGTGACGATTCGTTTAAGACACCATGGTGTGGTAACACGTATACGTAATTTTCGTCGTCTTTGCTTTCACACGCTTCTATTCTTGACATATGTCCTAACTGTTCATATTCAGCCATAAAAGCATGATAGTTTTCCTTTAAAGTAAGATTCTTTTCTAACTTCCGTTCTAAATTAAAAAATCTCACTTTTGCCGATTCCAGGGAATCGCCCAACTCCTTTATATTGTCCTTAACCGGCAAAGCTACACAAAACCTTCCCGTTTCGTCCCTTTCTACCGATTCCACGAAAAGTTGTTCACATTCTTGCTCTTCAATAGAATACCTCCTTTTTGTTGGTATCTCCTCGACTAACCAGAACTTTTCGATTTGACCCTGTAACTCCTGATATGTGCCGCGATCTACGGTTAAATGGCATACACCCCCCCTTTGAGGCTTGCTACATATTTTGTTAATCTTCCCAGATACGATCCACCCAAATACGCTTTTTTGTATTGTTAAATTACTATTTTTTAATTTCACTTGACCCGCACAAAGCAAATCATAAAATAGTTCAGCTCCAATTAAAATGTCAATTTTCGATGTTTTATTAAAACATGGATCAGCTAATTTTATATTCGGAGGAAGTGCTCGCCCATCTATACTGAAAGAATGAACAGGTATTTCAGTTGTTATATTGTCTAACACAAAAAAGGAGAGATTAGTGTTATAATTGTTATATGGTGATTTTATATTTGTTATAACATGCTGTTTTATACTAGTTAACTTCTCACCGACGCCCGAAATCTTAATGTCAATTTTATTTAATTTTAGACCCAATAAATTAGCCAAATCCTTTCTTATAAAATTCATTTGAGATGCACTGTCTAAGAGAGAGCGACATTTCACGTAATCTCCTTGATTATTTTTAATATAAACAATAGCTGTTGATAATAGCACCTCATTTGAGACCCCTAATCCGCTATAAGAAGTTGCTACCACAGATGGCTCATTTTGAAATTCATTCGACATTAATTGCGGGTTATTAGGTATTAGTTGAAAGTCATTTTCCTCGACATCTATATTTGTAGCGGGGGTTGCGATATTTGTATGCTTATTATTACAAAGCATTGTATTATGCCTACCATTACAATTTTTACAACCATCTGACAAACATTTGGTGTAAAAATGATTTCCCCGTAAACAATTTAAACAAAGGCGCAATTGTCTTATTTTTTCTATTCGGTCTGGTATAGATAAATTTAAAAGTTTTTCACAACGATATATAAAATGTTGTCCCTTACATATTTCACAGACTGTTTTGGCTACTGCACCTGTTGCGCCGTAAGCTAACCCCTTGCCTTGACCGTGATATTTGTTATTAAAGTTGTGCGGTTTTAAAGGTGGTTTTCCAAATGGCGTCTGCTTACTAGGCTTAGCATTAACCTCCACATTTTCCAAAACGCGACATTTGTTTGATATAAATTCTGTAAAATCTTTAAGCTGAGGATTACCTTGAAATTTTGATATTATAATTTCTTCCCATTGTTTTTTAGTTTCATAGTCAATAAGTTTCCGCGAACAAACGAATATTACTAATCTATCCCAATGTTGTACCGGTTCTCCTAATGCCTTTAAGGCACGCAAGTTACGTTCTAAATTATCTACCAAATTTCTAAGTGCGAGATGGGATTCCTCAACTACCGTTGGTGCTTCAAACAATGCTTTTAAGTGCGATTGAATGATTACCGGCTTGTTATTAAAACGATTTTCCAATAATTGCCAAGCTACCGTGTAGTTTTCCCTGGTTACTTGTAGTGAATCTAATAAACCCCTAGCATCACCCTCAATACTATCAAGCAAATAATAAAATTTTTGAATATTATCCAAGCACGGGTTTTTTGATATAAGTGCATCAAATGTTTCCTTAAACTGTGTCCATTTATTGTACTCTCCTCTAAATCGAGGTAACCCCAAATTTGGAAGCCTAGCCCCACCTTGTAACATAGGGCTATAAAAACCCACGTCGTTTACTGACTCGTTATCCTGAGAAAAATTCATAATAGGGACATGATTCTTCATTTGCTTTTTTGTTTGAATTTCCGCAATATATTTTTTTGCTTCCGATATTGCCATAAAAAACAAATCTTCAAAATTATCGTTAACTAGAGAATGTTTATCTAACACCTCTATTTCAACATCAACTTCATTTACCTGTTCCAAAATTAGCTCAATTCTTTCAGAACGTATTTGTAACTGCGTTACTTGTTCTTCATTTTTAGTCCCTAATACATTATTAAGAAAATCTCTAAATCGTTCAAATTGCTTCAAAAGCTGTCGTCTCTTCACAAGTAGACGTTCAACGGATTCCTTCACCTCATCATGAGCAACTTGTGTATTCGACTTTCTACCCATTTTATTTAAACAGTGACAATATAACGTACAATTCACAATATTAAATAGTGCTTAAAAGACAACAAGTCACACACGAGCTACAAATATTTTATTCTGAAATAGAAATTGTTGGTTAGCATTGACCCAAAATAACGATATTTATATATCAAATCTATGTATACGAATATAAATAGACTTGCACGATGTTTATTTAACCAAATAAATACATTTTAACAAGTACAGCATAAATTTGCATTGGCAACACTTTCCAGCAATAGTTCTTCCCATCAATGTGGATTAAATAATACGATACTTCAATCAAATCTATGTAATTTATATTCAATAAATTCCGATATTTCACTCGCCCAAATAGAAAGTGGCACCAAGACGGGATGAAGCATGCAAATCAAAAGAGACTTACCGCTGAGCTCGTCTTAACTCTATTTTTTTTTACGGTTCTATAGTTTGCAATAAAAAATAATCAGTTTAATTTCTCAGAAAACTTCTTAATTTCCCTACAGCCAGAGAAATTTTCTTCCACAATGGTTGTTTCTCTCCGCAAGGAGATGTGAGTAAGTATTTTTCAGGGTAAAGATAATAGACTGTTCTGCCAGTAGGTCCCTTTTCTCTTGTATAAACCCCAAAAGTGAGCATGGTTGAGGGGGAATAACTACGCTTTTTTTATATAAAACCTAAATCTTGTAGTGTTTATGTAATTTTATTTATACTTTTAAGCAATTCTCCTTTGGATTACCAATAACTAGCCAATTGTCTAAGTAGGGTACAGTTTTTATACCCTTTAATTTTACATATCTTACATCTGGTTTCAGTTTTGTGAAAAGATATGGAGCTGTACATAAACCAAATGAAACACAAATAAATTGGTATAGTACGTTGCAAAAAACGAATCTTAACAACTTTTTTTGACTACTGTGCATAGGGATAAGGAAACATGCATCTTTAAGAGATCAGTTTTCCCCAAGAATGCGTATTTTGAAATTAATTTTTTTGCCGTCCTATGTAGTCTTCTACTTTGCTAACCGGAGTGGTGTCCTATTGAAAGGGATTTTATAATCCTGTACCCACTCTATTATTGAACTGTTTACCTTTTTTCTCTGCTAATTTTGAACGTATAATTCTAGTTCAGACGGTTGGCTAATTAAATTATTGAAAGGGAGGGCTAAGGCACTAATCCCACGGACTATAGTTGTTTCTGTAATTGATACAGTAGTTGTCTTGGCAGGATTTAGTACTCTCTTCGAGATTTAATTTTGATGGTCTTGAGGACATTGCAGTTGGCAGCTGGTGGATACTTCTCTATCATACTGTTTTTTTTTTTTTTTTTTATCTTTAGTCCTTTTAATAAGTAATTATCCCGTCTAAACTATCTGAGTATGTAGTTCTGACCTCGTAGGTGTGATTTCGTCGTTTTTTTTCCTACACCTACACAGCTAGGTGGTCGTTACTTTGTTCAGGACCATCTGGTGCTTCTGATGTTGGTAAGTCTTGATAGTCTTGATTTGGCTCAGTTATTTCCTCAGCTAGCGTGAGAGGATCTTCTAATGCATTTGCAAATGCAAAAGAGTTTCCTTGGTTTTGCTACTTATGATATCGATTGCATCTGCAAATGCAACGATCTGTTAGCCTATTTACAGCATCTGCAAATGCTGCAATTTCTGTTTTTGAACAGAAAAATAGGTTCATGAATATGTTCACTATCTGCAACTGCAATTGCAGACAGTGGGTACGATCGATTGTATCTGCTAATAAAACGAACTATTCACCTTTTTTCTTGCTGCTTAACCCTGGTTATGCTTTCGACTGCATCTGCAAATGCAACGATTTTTTAGCATATTTACAGTATCTGCAAATACTGTAATTTCTGTTTTGAATAGAACCAAGAGTGTAATAATTCGCTACCTCCAATGCAATGATTTTATGTAAGAGTGTTGCAATAGTATGGTGGTTATTTGTTTTTGTATCTGCAAATACATAGCACTATACCGTTTTATTTTTGTCAGTACATATATCCTTTACATCGGCATGGGGTGGAGGCTGTTGGGAGCCCTTCACATCTGCAAATGTGAAGGCCAATTTTAGTTAAAGTTATTCGCATCTGCAAATGCGAATTTGTAAATAGGTATTATTATTAGTTATTAACATCTCCTGCAAGCAATGTTTACTCCAATTTTTTCCCTCACCGGACGGCTCATGTCAACACGAATTGTTTAAAAATAATGCGTTCCGGTATTACATTGCTTCGACAAAGCCGAACGATAACATTCCGCCTTTTTCCCTTAATTTAGGGTTAGTTTTGGTTAGCACTTTTAGTTCTTATTGATTGAGCCTCCGTTGCGAGCAAAGCCAACGGAGGGCCATGCAAGCTATAATAATACCCAACTTGGGATTTAGTCGCTCGTAAATTATGCGTCAGCTTGCCTTTGTGGCTAGTTTTTAGAGGTTAATTTCGTGAGAAAAGGACACTCTTCGACTTACTCAAAATTTTATTTTTTATTTTATTTTTATTTTTTTTGAAAAGTATTTGTTAATACAGTAATAGCAATAATTACAATATACATAGTCCTTATTCCTCTAGACAGTGTTTTTGAACACTGGTATTGAGGAATATTTCCCTCATGTATAAAAAATCCCATTAGAGGAGTGCAATTCTCGGAAAATTACAGCGATAATTGCACTGTAGAAACCGAAAGAGCACGGCGATAATTGCATCGTACGTATCTATGGTAATTCCATTGTAAATGACAGCGACAATTTATAAATAACGTCAAAGTCAAGTGAATATATTATTATTTAAAAGTGTCTCGTTTCGGATTAAAAAAGTCGTATTTTTGCGTCTCTTTGCTTTGTTTAGAGTTACATGTACGTTTTTGTATTAAAAAGGAATAAAAATGTATTTTTTTTAAACCATGTCCCTATTCGGGAAATATTCCCCCGAATTACACTCGTGCATCAAAATAACCAGATAATTTTGCATTCGAGCGTGTTGTCTTAGAAAAACTGCATTCGGTCATTTTCATATTTTGGAAAAAGAGCCCTCCACCTTCGGTGTCGGGCTCTTTCTCCAAAATATGAAAATAAACTCATGCAGTTTTTAGACAACACGCTGTCATGCAAAATTATCGGTAATTTTGATGCACTTGTGCAATTACTTCCGATAATTGCATTTTAGTAATAATAACAGTATGATTTCCTATAAACTCTCTAGTATTGTGGCTATGAATATCCTTTGAAAATATTATGATAATATTTTAATTTTGAGTTTTATTTATTATCCTGTAAATAAGTTTATTCTGTTCAAATTTTAATACTTCATGTAATTGCCATACTCTTAAATTTTCATATAGATCTGCAGTATGAGTCAGTGGATCATAATTAAATATAACTTTGTTTTTTGTTTTGCAATATTTGCATCGAATCGAATTGTAGTTTATAGTTCCACATGTGCCCCATACGGGGATCAAATATCGAAAAACGAATGATACGAAGGCATTATAACCATTTGTTTCTATTTTTATATTCCTTTATATGGTATAAACGTTTTATTCTATGTAAAACATTAATAAATGTGCACGCCGACCGGTATATATTTCCTCCTTTTGATTGTGTTATGTAAACACTTTTTGTGATTGAATAGTCTATTTCTTTGGTAGGATGTACGATTAGACGAGATTACTAGAGAACGGTTCGAATAGCTCGTATCGTTAACTGTTGCTTATTACTTATATTCATTTCGATATAATATATTTCAATTCCGAATATATTGTTTGATTCTGTGTAATCGTGCAAAGACGACAAATAAATGTAACAATGTTTTGTCATGCCCTCGTATATAAATAACAGTTTGTTAGTATAATTCAAATCGCAGTGGGCACATTTAATTTTTGTTTACTGCTTCATTCGCATTTTTGACTGTAACCCGTTCGCACTCTATTTTATTCTAATAAGTATAGTTAGTTTTAGAAATTTGAGAGTATTTTCCATTTCAATTTTTTTAAGTAAGAAAAATAAGGGTTACAAGTGTCATATTTATTCATAATACTCAGTTCAGTATTATACACATTTAGTTTGCTTTTATACAAGAGATTCTGTTTTTATATATTTAAGATAACCAGGTATTTATATATATTTGAAATTTTGGCATATAATCTTATATGGACTCACCCCCTGATTCGCTTCTCCCGATGCATATTGCCCCCTTTTTTCGCCTCCTTTGCGAGCAAGACGTATCACTAACACATCACTATACTAGAAATATGATTTCTATGCATTTTTCTTCTTAAAACCAAAAGAAAGAACCGATTTACGGATTCTTGCTTGTCACCGACCGGTACAAAATTGGAATGACGCATCAAGGCGATGCATGAGCTCGAGCGGCTAGCCAGGGTCGGCTGAATCACCATGTTTTTAGATAACTTCTTTAAAAATTGTACCGATTGGGAAAAAGTTGTATACTACAAAGTGTAATGAGGGATGGCGGAGATGCGAAGGATAATTTATTAAACTTCAACTCGTACCTCGGAAAAGAAGCTTTAAATCATACAGTTTAGTTTATCAAATGCATTAGAATGAGTACTGTTGTTGAATGAAAGGGTATAGTGTGACACTTTGTACTTTGTAGCGTATGAAGCCTTTGCTAACAAGTATGTATGATTAATCAATGAAATAGATTGATATAGGTTTAGATAAGGTTTAAGGCTGTGTGCACGTGGAAGTAATTAAATTGAAGGCTTTTGTATATCGTGCAAAATATTTTTAATTATCAATGCAGAGCGCTTTCGGCCTTAGGCCATCATCAGTGCTTCTTTGTCAGGAACTAGCACAGTCGAGTCGAAACAATCGAAAACTCTTGGACCACACATAGGTTAAACATTAAAATTAAAATTACATCATTAAGGGTTAATTTGAAATAACAAACGTTTCATTGTGGATATTTTTTTAAATATTCCAATTCAAAATATAGCAGAATTATGGTATATGAAAGTACATACAACAAATATATAATAATACAACATAACAATATTAATATAATATAAATTCAATAGTGTAGGAGACAAATCTTCAATTTTTTAAACTTTTTTCTTCAAACTGGGGCAACTCAAGTTCAGTTTTTTGGCAGTTTTTCGTAGCTGACTGGCTACTTTGTGAAAAGATCTTGCCTTGGAGTTAAATCTGATCCTCTATGTACTTTTATGTATGACAACAAACTGGTACGCTTTCCTAAACCTGGAAGGGAAAAAATGTAAGATCATTCTCTTAGTGTGGAGATATGTATTTAGAAGATCAATATACAGGGTAAGCCAACCAAGAATATTCAATTAAATTGAAGGCTTTTGTATTTCGTGCAAAATCTTTTTAATTAGCAATGCCGAGCGCTTTCGGTAGGCCATCATCGGTACTTCTTTGTCAGGAACTAGCACAGTCGAGTCGATACAATCAAAAAATCCTAGACCACACATAGGTTAAACATTGAAATTAAAATTAAAATTACATCA
>JAEQML010077455.1:0-12880 GCA_016904865.1 Pissodes strobi | reverse complement strand
AAATTTAAAATTAATTCATAATATAACTGATAGGAGATTATTAGACGCATATGAAAGTATGGAAATTATTAGATGTAAGAATAGTTTAAACAGAGATAGAGGGCCTATTCCGTAGAGTCCATTGTATTGGTTGATCAAGCGTGACTAGCGGGATTGGTTCTTTCTAGTTCCGCTTGATTAAGCAAACAGTAGTATAAAAGGGAGTTAGGTAGATTTTAATTTTAGTTTTAATCATCTCCTGATGATGCTAACATGGTTAGCGAAACGCGCGTCGAGTGCAAATATTCTGTTTCGGTATTGTGGATAAAACTCTGTTTTAGTGCATGTTGCCGAAGGTTCTAAACCCCAACGTAGATGTGAAGAATCTGTTTAGCTCCATACCGTTAAATGAACTTTCACGTATTATTAATGGACTAATAGATAACTCTGATAATTTAGTAAAAGAAAAAAGCCATCTCAAATCTATAATTCGTACATGTATAGATCAAAATTATTTTCAGTATAATTATGAAATATTTAAACAAATTAATGGTTTACCAATGGGCTCTCCAATTTCACCTTTATTTGCCGAGATTTTTATGGCTGATTTTGAACAGTATTATATGTATTATAACACTAACAATTCATTAATCAGAAATATATTTTTTTGGGGTAGATATGTGGATGACATATTTTCCATCTTTACAGGAACCAACAGAAACTTAGATACCTTTTTAACATTTTTAAATTCCCTAAACAATAGAATTCAATTTACCATGGAAAAAGAATCTAGCAACATTTTAAACTTTTTGGACATAAAGATTACAAAGACAGGAGATTCGCTTAAATTTGATATATATAGGAAACCAACAACAACAGATGCAATAATTCATAAAGACTCTAACCAATCTTGGCAAGTAAAACTTTCCGCTTTTCATAGTCTCATCCATAGACTTTTCAGCTTTCCCCTCGACTAGGCGAGTTTCGAAAAAGAAGTATCCATTATCAAACACATTGCAATAATTAATAACGGTTATAAGATGGCTTTGATTGACAAATTAATAAAGAAAAAACAGAAGAACATTGTAACTAAACAATTTTATAACCCTACATTAGAATTAGAAAAGGAGCCGCAAATTTATCAATCATATTCCGAAAATTACAGATAAAGTTTCAAAAATTTTAAATAAATTCGGCTGAAAAACAATTCAGGTTAATAAGAATAATCTAGGGAGAAGACTAATAAGCAATAAAGACAAAATTGACAAACAATCTAAATCTGGTATTTACAAAATAAATTGTGTGAACTGTGGCGCTGTATACGTAGAACAAACTGGTAGAAACTTAAATATTAGGATTAAAGAACACAAAAAATCGATTTTACATGATATTAACAACTCTGGCTTAGCAAAACGTTGTATAGAAAATAACAATTTTATAGATAGGAATAATATCAAACTTTTACACATGGAAACAAAAAGCAAAAGGTTGAACCTTTTGGAGTACCTAGAAAGCCAAAAGTCACAACAACCGACGTTTTAAACACGAACGACCAACTGACCTGCTCTTTAAACACCTGCATAAGTGACAGTGCAATAAAAACAAAATACCGTCAGGCGGTTTAGTAGGTTATAACAATTTTTCGATTTAAGTATAGAACTACTCTTGATAAATCAATCAATCAATCAACTTTTATTTGCAAAATGCAACAACAATTGTACAATATAGTGGACACACAATTATATAACCTAGTTTAAGCATCGTCATTAAAAAATAAAATAAAATACAAAAATATGATAAAAACATGTAGGACACTCATCTAACAGTAGAATCGCATAAATTAAATTCACACTAACAATAAAGGACCCTAACAATTAAAAAAATAAAAACTGAAACTTAACACATAATCAAGTCCTCCGATTCTCAGTCCCACTAAGCCGGGCTAAAGAGTGATCGTCAACAGTCAGTGTACCCCAGTCAAACTCCAAGAACTCCCGGGCCTCATATGGGCTAATATGGTGTAGAATTTTTTTAATTGCAAATTTAAATTTGTTAGATGGTAAGGGTTTTATTTCTTCCGGAAGGCAATTAAAAAGTTTTATTGACGAAATTTTAAAGTTTTTATGGGTGAAACACAATCTATGTTGAAGAATTATTAGTTGCTTTTTGTTTCTTGTATCATGGGAGTGAACCGTTTGATGGGTTCGGAAGTTTACAAAGTTTTCTTTGGCATATTGGAGTGCTTGTTTGATATAAATTGCCGAGAGAGTTAATATTTTTAGGTTCTTAAAATGTGGACGGCAGGACTCCGATTGGATTATTTTGGATAGGATTCTGATTGCTTTCTTTTGTTGTTTGAATATAATTAACCACTCCGGGGTGTGGCCCCATGCCAAGATGCCATACATGATAAGACTTTGGAACATGCCCATGTATGCAATTCTGCCAATCTGTGCATTAGTATGTTGCATTATTTTCCTAAGTAGAAAGTTTACACTGGCCAGTTTGTTACCTAAACTGGTATTGTGGGGTTTAAAAGAGAGCTCTTTATCCAGTATAATACCTAAAAATTTAGTTTCTGATGGTTTATTATCTGTTGTTTGTTTTATTTTAAATTAAATTCAATATTTACAGTTTTATTCAAATTAAGAGCTAGGGAATTTGAGTCGAACCAACTTTTTGCTTGAATGTTTAGTTCTGAATTTTTCCTTTGAGCTTGGTCTAAGTCTTTATGTGAATTGAAGTAGGTTGTGTCATCGGCAAATTGGATACATTTTCCACCATCCAAGCTAAGACAAAAATCATTTGAATATATAGACCGTCAGATAATGACAGATTTAGGTGCCCCATTTTCGCATACAAGCCTCGAATAGGGTTGAAAAGTACATCGATGTTGAGCAAAATGGAGGGAAACTTACGAGTGGCCCCTGGGGATAACATATGGAAAATTCGATTTTCCAGAACAGAAATAAAAGGAGTCTGTTGCTCATATTTTCACGCAAGCCGTGTTGACTAAATTATTAACTAATAGAACCTGGCTTCGGAAAACCAAAGGCTTGAGTATTGCAGGTGGCTAAAGGATTGAAATAAGGGCGTAATTTTGTAAGGAAAAATCGAGATTTTGACAGATTTTTTCACACAAGCCCATCGAAAGTATGAAAACGTACATCATCACTAGCCCGAAAAACATATTAGCTTGAGTGGCGCGAATGGATAAGTAGATTCTGCGGTCGGAAAATTTAACGGAAATTCGTTTCGATTTTTCAGTTATTTTCCCATCAACGAAATTAATTGCAATACAAACTTATGATCTATAAGAATCCGTTAAAAATAATGGCTTGAGTGTAAAGCGTGGCCTTGGTGTTTTCAGAACATAAAAAAGTTGCAGGAAAATTTATGAAAATTGGCACCATTTTCTCACGCAAGCCGTTTGGCATATGCTTAGAAAAAGTAATTCTAAGACTAAATAACAATAGGCTTGAGTGTCCCACATGGAGCATTATTTATCCAAGAGCTGATCAAAAATATAGAAATGTTTATTTATGCAGGGTTATTATTATTACTATTATTATTAGTTATTAATCGCTTTATTATTCGGTTATTATTCCTATAATATTTTAAGTTTCTCTACTAGGATAACTTTAATATGCTGAATATGTAATATTATTTAAAGAAAATCGTATTTGACTTTTTTATATTTGAGTATTATTTGGTACCGACCGGCAGATTAGCTACGACTGGAGTCACCGAGCAATCAAGAGCGCTGGTGAAACAAATATGTGATGTTTTGTTAATGCAATCCTATCATTGATTTCAAATCAATGAATCCTATACTTTGTTGATGGCACGTATTGTTTTATAGGAATTAAATTCTGGAAAATATGACGTTTTGACCAGTTTTTATATTTAAATGCCCTTAGTGTGTCGGTCGGCTGAGTACACATCATAATATAGTGCACTTTCATAAAGCACGTGGATAGCCTCTTGTTAAGAAGTAATGGTGCAGTGAATCTATAGTCAGAGTTATTTCGTTATAGGGTCTTAAAAAAATGTCTAAGCCAAACGGCTTGTGTGGGAAAATGGTGAAAATTTCTAGATTTTTTGTCAGCTCTTTGTAAAATACATTATATATAATTAATACAATGAATGACCATGTCCGACACTAAATGTTATTTAGTCTTAGAATCACTTTTTCTAAGAATGTGCCAAAGGGCTTATGTGGGAAAATTGTGGAAGTTTATAGTTCTTTTCTAGTTAGCTCTTTTTTAAATAAATAATATGCTCCATGTTCCACACTCAAGTCTTCTGCTACGATAGTCTTACAATCGCTTTTTCTGAGCATATGTCAAACAGCTTGCGGGGGAAAATGGAGACAATTTCCACACAATTTTCCTGCAACTTTCCAACGCAAGCCTTTGCTTCGGTCACATCCGACAGTCATGCTAGTTTTATTGTACTGCCTAATATATCAATAACATGCTATACTTTTTAAGGCTTGCATGAAAAAATAACTGAAAAATGAAAATAATTTCCGTTAAATTTTCCGACCCCAAAATCTACTTATCCATTCACGTCACTCAAGCCAATATGCTTTTCGGGCTAGTGACGATGTAAGTTTTCATACTTTCGATGGGTTTGTGTGGAAAAACCTGTCAAAATCTGGATTTTTCCTTACAAGATTACGCCCTCATTTTTATCCCTTCAGCCAACTGCAACACTCAAGCCCTTGGTATTCCGAAGCCAGGTTCTATTAATTAATAATTGTGCAACAGACTCCTTTTATTTTTGTTCTGGAAAATCGAATTTTCCATATTATATTATCCCCAGGGGGCGCTCTTAAATTTCTCTGCATTTCACTTCACATCGATGTACTTTTCAACCCTATTTGAGGCTTGTATGCAAAAATGGGGCACCTAAATCTGTCACTATCTGACGGTCTAGAAGGGAATACGTTGATCAAAATATATAATTAATATGATGACCACGTCCGACACTCAAGACTTATGTTATATAGTCTTATAATCACTTTTTCTAAGCATATGCCAAAGGGCTTGTGTGGGAAAATGGTGGAAATTTCTAGATTTTTTTGTCAGCTCTTTGTTAAATAAATTGTGAATAAATAATTTGATGACCATGTCCCACACTCAAGCCTTTTGTTATTTAGTCTTAGAATCATGTTTTCTAAGTATATGCCAAACAGCTTGCGTGAGAAAATGGAGACAATTCCCATACAATTTTCCTGCAACTTTCCGACGCAAGCCTTCGTTCTGGCCACATCCGATAGTCATGCCAATTTTATTGTAATATCTAACACAACAATAACATTCGATACTTTCACAGGCTTGCATGAAAAAATAACTGAAAATTTTAAAATAATTTCCGTTTAATTTTCCGACCCCAAAATCTACTTATCCATTCGTGCCATTCAAGCCAATATGTTTTTCGGTCTAGTGACGATGTAAGTTTTCACACTTTCGATGGGCTTGTGTGGAAAAATGTGTCAAAATCTCGATTTTTCCTTACAAGATTATGCCTTTAGTTTAACCCTTTAGCCACCTGCAACACTCAAGCCTTTGGTATTCCGAAGCCAGGTTGTATTAATTAATAATCTAGTGAACACGGCTTGCATGAAAATATGGGCAACAGACTCCTTTTATTTATGTTCTGGAAAATCGAATTTTCCATATGTTATCCCCAGGGGCCACTCGTAAATTTCCCTCCATTTTAGTCAACAACGATGTACTTTTCAACCCTATTCGAGGCTTGTATGCGAAAATGGGGCACCTAAATCTGTCACTATCTGACGGTCTAATATGACAAACAAAATGGGTCCCAGTATGGACCCTTGAGGTACACCAGATAAAACAGTTTTTATTGAGGATTTTAGGCCATCAATTTCAGTTAATTGTTGTCTTCTCAAGAGATAGGATTCTAAAAAGGCTTTTGCATTCCCTCTTACCCCATAAGCTTTAATTTTTTGTAGTAAGGTCTTGTGGCAGACGCAGTCGAATGCCTTGGAGAGGTCACAGAATGTGGCAACCACACACTCCCCCCTCAAACGTATCGACCACGCCAGTCACAAAACTGAGTATTGCATGGTTAGTAAATAATTTTTCCTAAAACCATATTGGGTTTTGGAGAGCAGTTTATTTGTGCTTAAGAAATTAACAAGCTTGACTGAGTATGCCAATTCAATTATTTTTAAAAGGGTGGGTATTATGGAGATAGGTCTATAGTTATTTAAATCTGTTTTTTCCCCTTTATTCTTATATATCGGTGTAACTCTTGCTAATTTTAGTTTATCTGGGAATTGCCCTGAGGTGAAACAGAGATTTATAATTTTAGTTAAAGTTGTCAAAATGCCCAACTTTATTTCCTTTAAAGGTCTATTGCTGTGACCAAAAGTATCTCTTGCGTTACTATTGTTTAGTTCGGTTATATATTGTGCATCTTCCTCTGCACTAACTGCCAGGAGGAACAAGCTATTCTGCATTGATACATGTTGTTTTATGAGATCTGATGGATTTTTTTTGGTGTGTGATATATTTTTTCCAATTTCTTTAGGTATTTTAATAAAGAATTCATTGAAATCATTGGGGTTTATTCCTATTTTTGATGTATGTTTATTTTTTTTGTGAGCATTAAAGTATTGCTTTTTGTTTATTTTTAGAATTTATGATTTTGTTTTGAAGGTTGATCCTTTTATGTTCACTTACTTTATATTTGTATAGTTGGCGAGCATTTTTTATTGTTTCAGAGAGATCAAGATTGTTTTGTTTAGCGAACCGTACCAGAAATGTTACGTTATTCCTCAGATTTTTTAACTCTTTAGTGAAATATGTTTTTGACTTATTTTTGATTTGAATTGTTTTGGTTTTCAAAGCTAAGTAGTTATCCAGTGTAGAATTAGGAATATAAAGGCCTCATCAAGCCGAAACACATGTAGAGAAAAATATCTCATTAAATTAGTTTCAAACATCTAGTGTAATAATTATCCCTAGTATTATTAAAAAATATCATCTTAAATGAAGAAAGCATCTTTTTGCACGATCGGTATTATGTCTTACATAACATTTCTCATAATATTTGCCTTTTTTTGAAAGTTGTCATTTTACCGTATTTTTATTATATTAATATATTGCACCAAAAAAAATCGTAATAGATACCCGCTAATATATCTCGAAGTAGGGAAGTCAAATCAAATCAAACAAGTTTTAGGGTTTTCATAAATTCACCCTAATTTTTCAGTTACTAAAGAAGCGATATTCTTCAAATTTGTTCTATATATTAGGACATTTGTATAAGTTATTTTTCATATTTAGACTCAGCATCACCAGGAACACCCCAATCACAAATATTTTTCAAATACTGGAAGAACCAAAAATAGTGTATTAAAAGAAAAAACCGTTTTATCTTCAAAACCATCAAATTTAATCACACATTTAATATTATATTTTTGCTTTTATATACCTTTTCTAGCAAAATAGTTAAGAGCGAAGGTCATTTTATCAATTATCTTAAAATTCATTCTATTGTGTGCACTTCACTGAACAAACCATTCATCTTTTTTATTTTTTTTACTGCAACGGGGGCTATAAAATCAAACATGAAATATAAAATATTTCTCCAAATTTCATAACTTGGCAGTTTGATTTAACATCATCATATAGATTGCAGTCTTATTCGGTTGATTATTCATTCTTTTTGTTCATCGGGTGATGCATCGCAAAGTTCAACATAGGAAGTTCCATGTAAATATTGAGGTGGCTAAATATTGGCTCCTATGTAACTTTTTGAAGAGCTCGACATGATAAACAAATGTATCCAGTTTGAATACATTTGAATAAGCCAGTTCTAAGTTATTCAATTAATGGCAAAATTACGATATTTGCATAGCTTAGGTAATACAGCAAATACCAGCAAATGATATCTATGATGCTATTGCCGAATGATCACATGGCACCGCTGCAGGGAAGAGAAGGAAACAGCAGCAAACATACTTACCACTGCGAGGGCCTTTCAAGACTAAGGTTTACGCTGAGAGGATAAACGTCAAAAACTCTCAGATTTATGAAGGATTTGAAAACTAGGCACATACAATAAAGCTGAAAAGACCGCAGTGTGGAAATTAATAGCCCATATGCCACAGAGTAAGAAAAATATTATTTTAAAATATGTTCAATTAAATATTTAAAGTGTTGGCCGTTAATTCTCTGACAGCATGCCAGGGTAAGGATATCTATCCTCTTGATTATTTTTATTTGCATTCCTTTTCTCTCATAAAGCTCTCATAAATTAGTTAGTTTAATTTTATGCACGACATTTTAAATATTAACCCATAAGAGAGTCCATTCAGAAAAGTGTGAATGACCCCATCTTTTCCTATCATCCTATTTATCTCCGAATAAATAGCTCGTTCAAATAGCGCTTTAGTAAAGAAAAATTTAATGGATTTTGTCATTGCATTTAAATAAATGAAACTCTAATTTTTTTACATCTTTGTTTATTCTAATTCTAACACTACAGGATAACCCCATAATTTATTTCAAACATTATAGTTATACGCATTTAATATGATTAACATCGTTAAACATGTTTTTTTGGAATGATTACCCATTGAATGAATGGATGATCTGGTTGACGTTAATACACTGCGACCTGTACAGATCTATTGTGCTCTCCTTCCATGGTGCTTGCGTTTATGTGATTCTCAATCAGAATACCTCATCCAGCTTCAGTGCTTTGATAAAAGCAAGTAATCTGGATGGTTCTATGGATGATTGAATGATTAACCATTAATTCAATACTTTGGTACGTATAACCTTTCCTATGAAGATTAATAATGATTTGTCGCTCATTTCCGCTAGAACTTTTTTGCGAATCCATATTTATAGAAATACGAAAGATGATGAAGATTAAATTATTAACAGGAATGGAAGTGGACAATCCACTACAACTCCGTGGTAATGATTGTCAATTTTAAAGTACGTCTACTTTAGCGATTCTAGTTATTTTGCCGCTTAAAAATATTTTTTTTCTCAAATAAATAGTTTTTTAAACTTTTTTTGTTTAATGTAAAAATAATAGATACATCCTATCAATCTGATATAATATTTGAAATATCTTAAACCAATTTCTTAGTAGCAACAGTTAAATTATCGTAAGCTATCGTTTCCAATTAGTTTGCTGTCACTGCAATATTTCAGTTCAGTTTAAAGAGTTTTACGCGTATGGTGGGTGTGGGAAAACTGTTTTGTACATTTCTATTACCTACTCCCACATTCGAAGATTTATGGAAAAGCACTCTGGTTTAATTTCTTTATTTTATCGATTATTTTTTCTACTAAGTACCATCTAATGCTATTTAATCTTAATGGCAAACGAATGCCCTATGAATGTGAAAAACATATAGCGTGTAGGTACTATTTAAGAAAATGTTCATACTAGTGATCTGAGGAAAAAGAAAAAAACGGTAACAACGTCATTCCTACCACATTTTCAGCAACGGTCAATTACGTAGACGAGCCAAGTTTGGCTTACATTTACAAGACGGTTTACGAGGTAGGTATTTGAAACATTCTAGAACTTTGCTGACTGGATACTTCTACGTTGACCTTGCCTAGAAAATTTCAAAGAAAAAAATGAAGATTTCATAGCTGACTGTGCTAAAAGTGAAGGCAGGATATAGAATTAGAACATATTATGTGCTGATAACTATTTTACTAAATATAGTAACCCATGAAGTATTTTGCTACATCAACATGAGTTATAATAGAAGTATGTACCTACTTCCATGTAATCCGCAAACCACACTTTCTGATAAATTATCAATTAACAATATTTTGGTTTAGATAAAATTTTAATGTGATGTGTATGGAGGATTCTCATCCTTTTTAGTAAAAAGTCTAAACATAGTGCATTGACAAATAGACGATCTTCTTGTGACTGAAACTGCTGAAACGAATTGTTGTTATCGCTATAGCTCTGGGCTGTATCTTGCTTCGAATAGGACGATCGATTTGTAATAAAATAATTTATGCTCACCCTTTACTTGATCAGCAGGCGTGTTGGGCCTAAACAGCGCTGATTCAACGCGCTGCCCCACACTGAAACACACCGTGATGTAGTGGTCCATGAGCGTCTCAAGAGCTTCAGGCCGCTCATCGTGCAAGGGGCCCCCCTGCGGTGACGGTACTGACTCGTGGCACGAACCAGGTACCGGCCAAATCGTATGCAGTTCTCGGATATTGATATCCTAACATCATTGATTCTGAAAAGAAAAAAATATAATTATTACCGCCTTTTCGTACATGGCTTCATAAGGTACGTAACATTTAAAATTTATTATATTTAAAATTAATTTAAATTTGGTTTATATTAGGCACCTTTGGTTATGTTTTCGTTTCCAAATAATGTTCCCGAATATTTAATCGAATTTCGACGTGACTGCGCCATCTATTATAACTGTTAAATGCAGTAAATTTCTATCCTGGTACCTGCTTTAACGTTTTCGACACGAAACAGTGATTTATGCCGCATCCATAATATGGAGTACTGTGGCGATTGTCCAAAATAGCGGGTACTAATTCATTGACTAATTGAACTAGAATTTTTGTAGCAATTTATTAATTTCTTTAATTATCCTTGATAATAGCAGCGAATATTAACTACGATAAGAAGATTCACTCTCCACGGCGGCACGTCAACGGTATGTCTCCTTCCCCGCGCGAAAACTAGCATGATACTGGCATGTGACCTTTGGACCCGGCGCACTGGTCGAATTTCTAGGAAAGCTGGCCATAATAAGGTTTACCAGAAATAAGACATAAAAGTTATTAAGTATTACACCTTTAATATATCGTTTTTTAGACAAATAATTGTTGAATTTTTTGCTCATCATCTGTATTTATATATAGGGAGTATCAATTATCACTAACGATAAAAATCATGTATAAAAATCATTTGTATGTTCTTAAATCGTTTAAAAAAAAAGATTTTGAAAATTAAGGGCTCCTTCGTTGTAAAAAAAAGGGTTTTAAATTTTTAATTCGATGATCCAAATTTTGTTTTTGCAACGGTTAATTCAGGAGTCTCACGAGCAAAATGAATGTTAAGCGGATGACAGAAACGCGTTGATGAGGGCCTGCAATTTTGCCATACATGTATTTCAGAGTTATCGCTATTTTTAAAAATTGATCTACTAGGGACGCAACTAGTAAAAAATATAGAAGCATCAGTGCAGCTGTTGCTCAAAAACACTTGCTTATATTCTGAATATCCGAAGGTAATATCAAAGCCATATTTACAAATTGAAACTAAATTATAAATTTTTATCTGCTGATTCAGCCAAAGTATTTATTACCTCTTTTTATAATAACATCAGTCTTGCATCAGCAATAATGATTCTACCGAAATTTCACCTTTTTCACTTACTACAATATTATGGGATTAGGGGTGGGCGACAATAATCGATTATTCGATTCACTTTTAAGAAATTACCGATTAATCGACTTATCGATTAATATTTCAGAAAATATCGATAATTGATTATTTCGATTAATCGATTATTCAGTTATTTGCTAAAATATTAAGAATTTAATCGATTATTCAATTTCTTGCCCACCCGTACTGATGACTTTAAAACAGATATAGCTTTTAAAATCCAATTTAATAATGCGTTGCGTTAAGGGTAATTTAAACTTAAATTTAAATGACATTTGAAAATACTTTCAGTACAACATATGAAGAAAAAAAAACAGAGATACGAAAATGCTCAAACAAGACAGCAACAGGGAAAACTGCGCACGTTACAAATTTAGCCAATAGGAGATCCTCATTTCGACGCGTCATTTTCTGATAATCTGGCTACAGTTGTTGCACAATTAGGTATAACACCAACACATAACCTCAACGGAGTGTTAGCACGTTAGCAGTATTGTACATCAGTCTTTATCTTTTTATTATGTATTTGTGCAAAACTATATGATAAGAAGGATCACTCTCCGCGGCGGCATGTCAACGGTGTGTCGTATGTCTCCTTCCCCGCGCGAATACTAGCAGAATATCGGCAGGCCATGATACAAATAAAACAATCATGTTGGCAGGCGACCTTTGACGCGGCGGCCATAGACCAGCTCATCCTTTTGTCAGATTAATTTTCAAGCCTAAATTCTATAGTCGAGTCAATATTCGATATAAGATAATATCCCTATTTTTTAGTTGTATTGTATTACAAAATAGGAATGAAATATACAGTAAAATTGTGCGAAACCTTTAACCAATTTTAAAATCACCCAAAACGCCAAAATTTAATTAAGTATTAAAAGATGGGGCAAATTCGAGCAACATTTTCTTCTTGATGTCTTTTGTCAGAATATTAGTATTCGGAAATATGGTGAAATCGTTAACACAAAATCAAAATCTTTTAAATATTAGTTATTACATACCTTGAGTATTGTTATCAATATTAACTAATTAAAAACGTTAACTGATTTTTGAAACATCCAGTTGAATACAAACTTTATCAAAATATTTATTTGGTGATAATAATAAAAAAAACCATAACGTAAGTTTGACAGGGCGCTGCAAACAATTCAGAAGATATCAATTGTGTTTTTCCAATACCAACTAGAGTATTAGAGTGCTATAAATAATTTCGTTATAAATTTGATTAAATATACCGCAAACGAAAATATCGTTTATGGCCAGCTTTTATTTAAATTCAACCTGTGTGCGGTGGAGTTTGCTGATTGTTACCAGGCAACGAAGAAAATCAACGACGATTCCTTTGTAGCGCTTTCTGGCCATTAAGTGGTCCTTCTTGTCGTAGTTAATATTCGCTGATAATAGTTTGTATAGACGTTAGCCAGTTGGGATCATAAATTGTGTCTTCTCTTATTTG
>JAEQML010077454.1:0-12881 GCA_016904865.1 Pissodes strobi | reverse complement strand
TGTAAATTAATCTATTGCCTGTTAATTTTAATAAACATAAATGCTAAATGAGAAATTCAAACGTTGATAAGTACTAACATAGTTTATCCATGATGATATATATTTTTTAAATAAAATAAACTGTATGTGATGTGTGAGCCTGTCCAAAAGTTTATTCTGCCTGCCCTAAATATTCTTTCTGGCTACGGCCCTGGTTAAAAAGTTGTTGAAAAATGCTCTTCTGGCAATAACTCTTGAACGCGTAAAGTTATCGATATGCGGTTTAGAGGTTTTTTTCTGCAAATTTGACTTACTTTCTGTTTCTGTTGAGATAATTGTCTTATTTTAACTGAAATTTCGGAGAAAAATAAAAAAAAAACTTTTGAATTGGCACCCCCTAGCGGAAGCAACGAAAACCAATTTGTAATGGGTATATTATGTTTTTAATGAACAAGGTTTCTTCTTTTAAACGAGACCCAATTTGCTCAAATAGGTTGAGTCAAACTAAAGTTATAGGCATTTAAATCAGTCAGGCTTCTCGCTTCCCCCCTGCCCTTATTTGATGACTTCAGCCAAAAGTGATGAACCAAAAGGATTACAGTGGTGGTATTCTTTTATAAACTTATAATAATTTTTTTTTTAGTAAAATGCATTTTTCTACCCTACCATAGGTATATAAAAAAAAAAAAAAAAATTACGCTCCCTAGCGGTACAGGTATGAACTTGGTAATTATTTTCAGTGTTTTATTTTGGTCACTTTAGTTATATAATTTTTTACCGCAAGTCTCTAATATGAATTATGAATATCTGAAAAATTGTTGCCTTTTTCTCCACTCTATTTGTAAGCTTTTTGAGGAGTGAGGCCAGGCCGCTTCAGTTCTGGCCCCAGGGCGTAAACAACACAAGTCCTAGTTTAGTAACCCCAACGAATCGGTCCGCCCCGGGCCGCAACGCTGGGGGTCTCGATTTAAATATATAAAATCAAAAAAAAGTTTAACAGTCAGTGTCTCAGTAGCGACCTGCGAAAGAAGTTTTTCAAAACTCAAATTAATAAAAGATTATCTGCATTCAACAATGACCGACGACAGATTAAATAATTTGTCAATATTATCAATAGAGAGGAAATTGTCTGAAAATTTAGATTATGATGAGTTAATTAATAACTTTAGTTCGTTAAAAGCTCGGAAACATATTTTTACATATTTATTTATTTATTTATTTATTTATTCATTCTGGGGAATTTAATTGCCCATTTATAACTTTGTGGGTTAAAACAATATCATATGCGTATTTTTAATTGCTTTAGTTTAAGACTCTCTTCAAGTTCTACATAATTAATATTTTCCATTCATATGCCTTTTTTAAATGCTTCATATCGAAAAAATTTACGTTGTACAGACTTCAATTTATCTATATGAATTTGGTAGTAAGGACTCCACACACCAGTACAGGTTTCTAAGTGTGATCTTACAAGAGATGTGTGAAGCAATTTAATCGAGTTGGTGTTTCTGAAGTCCTTTGTGTTTCTTTTAAGAAAACCTAACATTTTTAAAGCTTTGTTATGACAGCTATCTATGTGATGGGAGAATGTGAGCTTTGAGTCTAAAAATACTCCAAGATATTTAATGAGATTGACACGCTGAATGTCACAGCTGTTGATTTGATAATTATTAGGAATCGTGTTAAAAGATTTAGAAAATTGGATATATTTACATGTATCAGTATTAAGGACCATTTTGTTCCTAACACACCAGTCACAAAATCTGTCGATGTCCTGAAACTGCACAATGTCACTGTCAATGTTAATCCTTTTAAAAAATTTCAAATCGTCCGCATATAAAATATATTCAGATGATAAAAAACAATTGCATATATCATTAATATAGATATTAAATAGTAATGGGGCCAAAAGTACCCCTTGAGGAACCCCAGAAGTACCACTTACGACTTTTGAGAAGTGATTCTTTATTTTGACAACTTGTGTTCGACCAGGAATATATGAATTGATACATTGCAAAAGAGTGCCATGAACCCCATAAACAGACAATTTCCTCAAAAGCAACCGATGATCTATTTTATCAAAGGCCTTTGAGAAATCGGTGTAGACCGAGTCCACAACATTGCCTTTCTCCAGGGCCTCTGATATATATTCGGTGTAAAGCAACAGATTGGTAGTAATTGATTTATTTTTAGAAAATCCATGTTGCTTCGACATTATAATATTTCTAAAAGAGTCCTCCATAAAGTCAGTTATTATTGACTCCATTATTTTTGATATAAGAGATATTTTTGAAACGGGTCTATAATTTTTAATACAAGATTTACTGCCAGAGTTTTTATATTTATTTAAATCAATTTTATCGAGTCGTGTCAATACGTCCAAAATGCGGAAATTGTAGGAACTAATATTCAAGAGCAGTAAATTTCTTTTTCGTGAATTATACAGAGTTCGTAGCTCAACTGTATTAATTACATTCTATTTTACTAATGTATTATTCTTATATAATTATAGTATTTTTTTTTTTAGGATCACTTTTTTCATTGATGAGAATATTGGTTGGGGGTTGTTTCTGACTTAAAGTTACGGTCACGGAGTTACTGTTTTATTGAGATTTTTTGCTTGTCTGGAATTTAAACTGAAGAAGTGGCCTTTTTTTGGCTGATATTAATGGAAACATATCCTAAACAAATATACAAAAGGGCCCCATGAACTCATAGTAAAATCCGCTTCGTCCGCTCGTGGAAGGAGTGTTTCTCTAACGACTTTTGAGTAAAAATTGGGCGTGACACCCTAAATATTTTCGCATTGACCTCCGGCGGCGCCTGCGGCGAAGGTCAGTACCCCTCTCCCCCCATAACTCGGAGCTAAGTACGCCCTTCAGGGGCCCCCATATAGTGAACAGCCCCGGGCCTCACAAGTTGTTAGTCCGCCACTGCCGTACAGTGATCATCGTACAAATTAAAGTAGGTCCAGGTCACTTTGAACTTAGGGACGGCCAGAACATCGAGGGGAGATGGATTTCACAAGTACCTCGGAATGAAACAAACAATGCGCATATCACATGACGCAATGAAGGCTGAATTAAGAGAAGAATTTTTAGAAGGATAAAACGTTTGGCAAAAACTCAACTTAACAGCAAAAGTCTCTGCAAGGCTGTCAAGGCGTCTCAGTCCTTGGATACTCGTTTGGATTGGTAGCATGGACCGGCACTGACATTGAAAATCTCCAGCGGAAAACAAGAACCTTGGTTGCAAGAGCACACAAACACCATCCGAGGAGCGCAGTGGAGCGTACAACATTGGCAAGACATCTAGGTGGAAGAGGTCTAGCGGATCGTGTGTGGAAGGAATAGCCCTTTCATGGGAGGCATGCGAATGAGGCTACACAGGATCACGTCGACAATACAGCGTCGAACTATTGGTTAGTTTCAGGACAAATGTTCCCCGAAACCGAGGGTTTTCTGCTGGCTATTCAAGACCAAGTGATTTTCACCAGAAACTATCTCAAGTACATAATTGGAGATGCTTCGGTGGCGGATGATCGATGTCGATACGGCTGTCAAACCACTGAGACCATCCAGTATACCAATGTTCGCAGCAACAGAATATAAAGTCAGGCCCGATGCAGTTGCGAAGATAATCCATCAGGAACTAGCAGACAAGCTGTTGCTGCTGCAGACGGAAAAGGTAAGTTACTATAAATACACTCCCCAATCTGTTTTAGAAAGTAACAACCCTAAAATCTACTGGGACCTCACTGTGCTGACCCAGACGGCGACCCACATTAGACCGGACATCATTCTCGTAGGTAAGCGGGTCACCACGGAAGCCACGCTTATCGACATGGCCATACCCAACAATAATTTGCAGGTCATTCCAAAGAACCTGTTAATAAACATCAAGGAACTCGGATTGAGCGAACATCTCTTCAAATTGACGCAGACAGCAGTACTTCTCGCAACAGCCCGTATCGTCCGAAAATTTGTAGGAAATCCGTAGATGCCACCAAGGACCCGATAACATAGAAAGGGTTTCCTCAGAGCTTAATCATTTTGATGTCCGAGATAGCCGGGATAAATGAATGTTCCCATTAGAGGGAGTGCATATGCCTTAAGGCTAAATCATAATAATAATAATAAGAATAAGAATAATAACCTCGCACGGGGTAGTTTAATTTCAATTATACTACTTGGGAAGTGAGGTACCCACGGGTCCGAGTCATCTGGGGTGACCGAGGGTAAATTGTGACACGCCCACGAAAATGAAGCCAAGGAGTGGAAATCGCCTCGGAAAAAGGTCACTGTACAGGGTGTCCCATTTTCGATGATACTACGGGGTATCTCACTTACGAGTAAAGATAGAGAGTTGCGGTTTTCGCAATACTGTGCTACTTTTTTGTGAAAATAACGATGGTATAAACAAAATTTTCATAGCCCGCTTCATTTCTGAGATACAGGGCGAAATTATCCTTTAACATATCGCAAAGCTAAAAACTTGCCCTTATATATTTTTTTACGTAGAACCCAGTGGCGTAGTCAGATTTTTGCTGTGAGCTGTCAATTTTTAGCTATACATCAAACTTAAGTTTTTTAAATGGAACACCCTGTATATTTTTCTTTCGTTTGAGTGGAAATTTTATAAGCTTTATAAAAATATATAATACATGATATGTATTTTAAATAATAAACTTAATATCCATAATTTCACAAAATGTGTCTCTATACGACACTCTTGATGAGTATAGTATGATAAGCATTGTCTTTTAAACAACGGTATAAGTATTAGCAGGCAGAAACTATTAAGAACAATGGAATGGTAATTTTTTATTGGCAAGACATTTCAGTGGCAAAATTTATATTTTCTGTGTAATATTGTATTTTTTACGATGGCTCAAAATGAAAATTATCAATGTTTTGAAAAATATGACATGTTAGTCTGTTTTATACAGAGCAATAAAAACTTCCGTGAAGCTTCTCAGCTATATTCCAATAAGTTTGTTTGAATATTTATTTACCCTTTGACTTATTGGGGTTTATTTTTTTAAGTTTCATTTTAATTTATAGATATTCCGGAAGAAGGCATCCTGATCTTTTAATGTTTTCCGGAATAAAGAAAAAAATTGGTAGAACAAGGAACGTTGCCTCCGTCCTTACCGCGATTTTCCTTATTATACGTTTTTGGTAGGGGCCGGATAAACGTTCCATGTTCTCTTTATTCCGGAAAACTTTAAATGACCAGGTTGTCTTCTTTCAGAATATCCATAAATTAAAATGATACTTAAATAAAAAATAAACCCAAATAAGTCAAAAGGTAAATAAATATTCAAACAAACATATTGAATAATAGTTGAGAAGCTTCACGGGAGTTTTCATTGCTCTGTATAAAGCAGACTAACATGTCATATTTTTCAAAATATTCATAATTTTCGTTTTCAACCATCGTAAAAAATACAATATTACACAGAAAATATAAATTTTGCCGCTGACAGGTCTTGCCAATAAAAAAATTATCATTCCATTGCTCTGATAATCTCTGCCTACTAATACTTATAACGTTGTTTAAAAGATAATGCTTATACTATACTCATCAAGAGTGTCGTATAGAGATACATTTTGTGAAGTTATGAATTTTACGCTTATTATTTAAAATACACATCATGTATTATATATTTTTGAAAAGCTTATAAAATATCCATTCAAACGAAAGTAAAATATACAGGGTGTTCCATTTAAAAAAACATAAGTTTGATTTATAGCTAAAAATTGACAGCTCACAGCATAAGTCTGACTACGCCACTGGGTTCTACGTAAAAAAGTATATAAGAGCAAGTTTTTAGCTTTGCGATATGCTAAAGGATAACGGAGATACGAGGGGAGTCCCAAAATGCATTATTTTCAATTTCGCCCTGTATCTCAGAAACGAAGCGGGCTATGATAATTTTGTTTATACCATCGTCCTTTTCACAAAAAAGTTGCACAGTATTGCGAAAACCGCATCTCTCTATCTTTACTCGTGAATGAGATACCCCCTAATATCATCGAAAATGGGATACCCTGTACATAACAGCATGTAGGTAGTCGGTGGTAAGAGGTCCGAATCACCTGGGGTGACCGAGGGTAAATGGTGACATGCCCACCCCACGAAAATGGAGCCAAGGAGTGGAAATCGCCTCGGAAAAAGGTCACTGTACATGACAGCATGTAGGTAGTCGGTGGTAAGAGGTTGACGAGGCGGACTCCTGTCGCACAACAAAGTACAGCACAACAGCAACAGGGAGGTCAGGAACGACGAGAACCCCCACAAAGGAGCCTAACAATATCATCAGTTCCACCTACCGAAGATGCTGAGCAGCAACTTCACCCAGCTTTCACTCAGGCAAGATTACCCAGAAAAGGCTCAGTATCTATGAATGAGATGATACTGCGCATGTATGGGAAAAACTCAAAGAAAAGTTAAAAAGTCTTTGCAGAGTACCAACCCACTCAGAAAGACGGTATTGCCCAAACTTAGTTCTACGAAGAAGCTTGGCTAAATTTTAAGTATTCTGAATACAAACATCTTACCCGAGTTTATTGCAGAAGCCACGTGTTTGCAAGCTCTATACACAGTTATCTACTGAGCAGCCATCTCAGCACCTAAATGTGTAGGTGCCAAAACACAACCAAAAATGGAAACCAAGGACTATTTTGGGAGTAAAAACATTGGACGGTTGACACAATACATAGGTCGAGTAAGAACAACAAGGATTGAAAGATCTATGGAATCCATAATTAATAGAATATGAACACATGCGCAACATAATGTGGAAAATATCACGGCCGGCCCAACAATATCTTGATACTTTTCGACAAATGCTCTCTGTTTATGCAGGCCGTTTGAGAAGATATAAAGAAGGCGGGAAAAAATCAAGAAAACACAGTGTTCGGATAGGCCGAAAGTTTTTTTTATAGAACTTTTAACTCCAACAACACGACAGTGAAAAACAACTATCGCAGCAAAGAAGGTATTCAACAATTTTGGAGAGCCCAATTATCTTTATCAGTACATTCAGATCCTAATGCCGCTTGGTTCAATGAAGAAAACATAGCCACCAATAATGCAACGAAATGAGACATGAACTATTCACGACAGAGGAACTTAGTAATGTTATTGGGGACATACCAAAGACATATAAAAAATTAGTAGACCGATTTGTTTACTAAATATGAACACGCCAACATTATTCCCCTTCTTATTTCCCTTTCTTATAAAATAGTAGGCAAGCCCTAGTATTACTTACCGCTCCTGCGGCGTTGTTGCCGATGAGACTTAAGAGTATGTCTGTATCATGGAAAATCGGCAGCTTGTTTTTAATAACGTAACAGAAAAATTACATTTATTAGAAAATAGAGCATGTCAAAATATATATTTTTCGCTTTAAAGTATACCCTGCAGATTATAATATATTAGTATATTATGATATAAGTGTATAGGAGAGCCTTTAAAGCACGCGCGACATATTTCAAAACACGATGCGTAGCGGAGTGTTTTGTAAGTCGCAAGGGCTTTAAAGGCCTATTATACACGTATATCATACGCTATTTTTTATTACGAATGCATCATAATCTCAAAAATGTTTTAAATATTAAACTTAAGGGATATATTGACGAATATATTAATCTGTCACATTTGACATGATCAAATGTTTCTATAGCAACCTTTAAAAAAGTAGGCGCATCATAAACATCATTTTAAGCACGCTGCAGCGTGCGATTTTAAGCACGCTGCAGCGTGCGATAATCGTTGATTATGATGCATGCGTAATAAAAAAACATTTATAATACAAATCTTGAATCAAATAGAAAACACAAAAAAAATATTAAGTGATACCTATTTTTGATAAATTTTCAGTGTACCAACAAATGGAATTTTGTAAAACAGTATATTGTGTAACTAGAAGGAAAAGCAAAACATTCCTGGACGATTGCGGTAATTGCAACAACACAGAGTCCAGGAATGTGCTTTTCCTACGAGTTGCACATACGCATATTAATAATTAGAATACGTATTTATAAAAATTGAGAAAAATATTACTCTAAATAAAAACGGTGTTTTAAATTTAAACGCAATGTAATATCAAGTTTTGAATCGAGCGAGCTTGAAGTTTATTACGTAACTACGGAAACGACAGCTAAATTTTGCTTTTGATAAACGCCAGATCTGACAAACAAGGTGTTTAAATAGGACAGAAATGTTATATTCCCGTCCTAGGACGGAAATGTTGTACGTACAGTTATTGCATGTTGCCAAGCAACGAATACAATATACTGAAATCATGATATTTAGACATTCTTAAAAGGCGTTTTTGACCATTAACATATTGCGCAATTGTTTGGTTATCTCACAAGAAAGCCCCAAAGTTCGACTGTTGAGGAGCTGAAATGTTAAAAAATGGTTGTACGCATGGTCCTTTGCTCGCTTCGGGAGCGCAACCAAACAAAACTAACCCAAAGCATGCCCAAGATAAAAAAAAACTTATATTTGCATTCTTGACTGACAATTTTTTTATATGCCTTGAGTTAGTTTGGGTTAATTTTGTATGGTTGCGCCCTTGGCTATTATACGTGAAGCGGAACATTTATTTTTTACATTAATTTGGGTTAGCTCGGATTAGTTCTTGTTGGTTAAGCGCCCGAATCGAGTTACCCCGTAAGAAAAGGTGAAACCTTTGGTAACATTGTGCGTCAGATGCCGAAAATTTCCTAATATTTACATTTCAGCTCCTCAACAGTCGAACATTGGGTCATTTTTGTGGGATAACCAAACAATTGCGCAACATTCTAATGGTCAAAAGCGTCTTTTCAAAGTGTCTAAATAAAGAAAAAAAACATTTGTTTCTATTTTGGTATCATAAAGAAGTCTTTTCGATACGCAAATCACTATTTTTGTTGACTGCTTGCTATGATATTAACAAAATTGGTCAATGTCAAGGGTCACTAGCAAAAATTTCGACGCCAACGGCGCGCCGTTTTGAATGGGATTCCTAATAATACAGACGTGAAAAGTGACAAGATGCCCCGCCAACTTTTGATCGCGACTTGAATAAATTAATGTTTTTCATTAAAAAGCATGCAAAATAGAAAAACTAGTATAAAATACACGTTTTAAAAGACATTTAACGCACTCGCACGTTAAGAAACTCCCGCAAGCGGGTCGTTTCCTAATTTCGTGTTCGTGCGATAAAATATGGTCTTTTAAAACTAGTATCTTAATATACTATTAAAAAATTCCAATTGTTATTAAACTGAAAAATTACCCTATTTTCCGCTAGAAACGATATGTAAACTGGGCCCTACGTCACTACTTTACCACTTCAAATTGGTCACGAAATCAGCGGTACTCCCTCTTTTCGCACATACCGACAACGTCGTGTATGTGCCACTCGTCTAGAAGAAACTGGCCGCCATGTTCACGGCGTTTTTTCCGTATCGGTTTGTTGTTTTTTATATGTCTTTGAAAAAAACTCATAATCGTATAGTATATACGAAGTTAATCCGAATAGCAGAAAAACTAGAACTCTGATTATGAAGCAGAGGCGTGCTTTGCTAGGATTGGAAAAATATTTTAAAAGTGCATTTGTACTTACGCTCAACGTTTTTAACAATCTTTAGGTAGTTAACTATATTTTGGAACGTTGATACCGGCTTTAAACTCATGTTTTTCAGAGACATTTCGTTTTCGAGCTATAATCATCAAACTTTTAAACTTTATGAGTGTAAAATAAAGAATAAGCATAAACTGCGGCTGTACAAACTAAAAGAAAACACGTTTGCTGTTATTATTTTAAATTGTGCAGAAGTCTAAAGAAGGCGAACGGACGACTGTCGTGAAAATAGACAAAAACGCACTAACAACTGCTCTTGAAAACTGGACATTTCAAACAACGTGTGCAAAGTATACTTATTCGGGTATGTAGATTAAAGAGCTTCGTCTCCGTTTTAGAGCTTCGCCATCAGAAGTCCCATTCCCAGATCTCTAAAAAAGGGGGCCCAATTTTAGGGCTTTAACCCCCCCCCCCAGGAGCTCCTTTTTGCAAAACTGTGGAAATTGGAATCTCATACCATGGGTCCCCTTTTAAGGCATGGGGCCCAATTTTAGGGCTTCGCCCCCGGAGCTGAATCTGTAAGAAATGGAACTCCCGTACCATAGGCCCAATTCTAGGGTTTCTCCCCCCTGGGGCCTCATTTTAAGGCTTCGCCCCAGGAGGGGAGCCCCTTTTCCAAATGTGTCAAGTATGAGGTTCCCACACCGGGGGCCCCATTCAAAAGCTTCGCCCCTCGAGGGCCCCATTTTAAAATTTGTGAAAGATGGGCCCCGTACCAGGGCCTAAAGGAGCCCCAATTTAGGGCTTCATCCCCGGATGCTCCCTTTTCCGAATATGTAAAAAATGGGTCCCCCGATAGAGGGCAAAGCCATAAGAGGAGACCGCCGGCGAATGGTGCCTTTTTCCAAAGATATGAAAAGAATAACTCCAAAAACTAAGGGCGAAACCCTAAAAGGACACCCCGGGTAGGGCGTCGTCCCAGCCCTGGCATCTCAATACCTACTCATCAACTAGTTAAACAAATTGCTCTAGAAGTATTTGTATGGTCTTTGTAAACTATAAATATTTTAATTTAAAGACAAGATGCTTGATATAATATTATATAATATCAATATTATTTGCAGTCGTAGAAAAAATATAGTATGCAACGCGTCTGAAAATAACTTTTCACACTCGTGTGATTTATGTCACTCGCCTACAGCTCGTGCCATCAATCTTCACATTCGTGTGAAAAGTGTTATTTTCAACATTTGTTGCACTATATACTATTGGAATTTCCTTATGCAAATAAAGATCTAATCCATTTTACACATTGCTATAAAAAAGAACAGTTGATGGTCGTCATATTAAAAGCATGTATATGAGAAAACAGTGCTCGTCTTTAATGTACCTCCTTCCTCCCTTAAACTTTTAAAACGCTCATTTGTTTGTGACAAAATGTAGGCGTACCATATAGCAATGGTTAAAATGGCGGACGAGCGCCATGTTGGAACTTTTAAATAGAAAGGTGTGTCTTGCTATACCTCATTTCAATCGTATCATTGATTACGTTATGATTTCATAATATTAGACGGTTCTATTACCATTCAAAACAACATGGAGGCGTTTTTAAAACTGACAATGTTTCATCTTTGACAGGTCATAAAACCCAAACAGTTACAGAATTATGGTTTGAACTTTCCCTCTTAACTTTTTAGGAGCTATTCTGTCATATAAATTTTAAGTGCTGTTAGCTGTCAATTTTTTTTATACATTTTGACATTTTTCTATCTTAAACCGTCCGGATTTAAATTCTATAAAATTATAAATTGTTTAAAAGATACAGTAGATTTGCAGCATGACATCGATCAACTTTTTGAATGGTGTAATGAAAATTATTTATACTTAAATGTCGAAAAATGTAGAGTTACTTCTTTTACTAGGAAAAATAATCCTATCCATTGCACTTATAATGTTAATTCGGCTAATTTAGAAAGAATCTTCTTGGTTACGGACTTAGGCATTTGATTTGATTCTAAATTGAACTTTTTGGATCGTATACAGATGGCTGTAAACAGTGCATTAAAAATGTTAGGTTTTATGATTCGTACTTTGAAAGATATCAATAATATATGTTGCAAGATTTATTTTGTGCTGTTGTTGGATCTGCAGTGGAATATGCAGTTCCAGTATGGTGTCCATACTATTCTACCAGTAAAAATGAAGTTGAAAGAGTGCAAACAAAATCTGAGATTTATTGCATATAAATTGGGTATAACATATATGATGATATTATGCAACTTTTTAATATTGTACTCTATTTAAAATATTGACCTATGATCAATTCTCTGGAATTACTGCAGCTGGTGGTACTCCATCGTCCACAAAGATCTCCTAGAAATTCACACATATTTCTTACATATCATAGGACTAACTACGGTGTAAACACTCCATTATGTCGAATATCAAAGTTGGCAAATGAGTAAGTAAAACAAATATAGATTTCATTAATATCAAATGTATTAAATACAAAAAAAAATGATATGGAATCTTACCAAGACCTAACTGATTGTGAGTTTTCATCTGGGTGATTAAATGTTTTCTTTTGTTGTTTACCATCTAGGTAATTATATTATTACAAATGATATGACATAATACTGAATATATATTTTTTTTATTGTTAAAAATTTATTTACGACTTGTTAAATAGTTGCAAGTTTTTGTGCCGTATTTTGTGTCTCTTTTTTGTATATGCTAAAAGCATTAATAAATATTCCATTTTATTAATCCCCTAATCAATTATCAATTAAACGTAAATTGGTTTTTCCCGAACTGTGACTAAAAATTTATTTTTTTTAGTTATTCTTTTGTGTCTAGTCATATTCATTTTGTGATGGCTTATTATTTTCTGCAGCAAATTGGATTTTGTTGGGTTTAGGGAACAACGAAATAAAAGTCTAGATTTTGTTAAAAAGCCGACGTTTCGCCAAATATATTAGCTTCTTCAGGGCGTTTTAAAATTCTAGACCTATGTCCATAATAGATATAAGTGTAAACGGAAATACATTTAGGTAAACGGGACAATACATGGATATTATTAAAATTTGTTAAAATTCAGCGACATATACAACACACATATCTTTGGTTAATAGATAGATTAACCAAAGATATGTGTGTTGTATATGTCGCTGAATTTTAACAAATTTTAATAATATCCATGTATTGTCCCGTTTACCTAAATGTATTTCCGTTTACACTTATATCTATTATGGACATAGGTCTAGAATTTTAAAACGCCCTGAAGAAGCTAATATATTTGGCGAAACGTCGGCTTTTTAAC
>JAEQML010077453.1:0-12882 GCA_016904865.1 Pissodes strobi | reverse complement strand
AATACGATATATAAAGAAGTAATTTGTAAGGATTGTGGGCAACATTAGCTTAAAATAATTGAAGTATATAATTAAACGCAACTATTATAAAATAATACTGACCTACATATCGCTGTAAAACCCATTTACACTAACAAATATATTACTGCCATATCTTCAAGAGTTCGCAACTGATTTATTAAATAGCACATTTACAGTCACTTATATTTGAAAAACGAACATATCATAAAAATATAAGGCTTGTTCCACCGATGAAAGCAACATTTTTAGTGTCGCAATAAAACCAATAATATCATAACACGCTGCGCCAGTAATAATTCCGGATCAGGTCCCAGTAGAAGCCTCTCTGTAAAAATATTATACACATTAGCTTGAAATTTATAACTAGAGATATTTGTGATTTATGCAAAGCTCTTCC
The DNA here is from genome assembly GCA_016904865.1 of Pissodes strobi. Classification (NCBI taxonomy): domain Eukaryota; kingdom Metazoa; phylum Arthropoda; class Insecta; order Coleoptera; family Curculionidae; genus Pissodes; species Pissodes strobi. The sequence goes on along the minus strand of JAEQML010077453.1, from coordinate 12,464 downwards.
TGCATTGCCTAAAATTATCATGTTTCCATTCCCTCTGTCTGTTGTAATCAGCAATTAAAATTAAATGGGAACAGCACAGTGCTATTCAAAGGATACGCCTTAAATATCTGAAGTTCAATTGACCTAATGGATATTAGCTTTTAAATTGGATATTTTTTTTTTCGTTCAGATTTCGATCCACGTTATTGGAGCGGTTAAAGTTTTATATATTTCCTAAAATGGGAACAGCACAGTGCTATTCAAAGAATACGCCTTAAATATCTGAAGTTCAATTGACCTAATGGATATTAGCTTTTAAATTGGATATTTTTTTTCGTTAGGTTTTTCGATCCACGTTATTGCAGCGGTTAAAGTTTTATATATTTAGATTTATTCCTTAATTTCGAAATTACAAATCTCTCAATATTAAAATAAAAATCATAAAATTTTCAGAAATCCTATAATTGCCCGTTTCTCTTCGTTTTGGTTTGATAAGTTTTCGGTGCTTTCCTATATATTCGTAATACAAATTTGTAATATGCTAGAAATCCCTTGCAAACAATAAATTTTTACTCGTTGACAATATAAATTAATATTGGCTGGAAATCCTGGAATTAATATTGGCTTTAGAATAAAATTAGCAACATATTAAGACTTAGTTAAACATCTGAAACTGCAACGTTTAAGCGCCATTTAGTATAATCTTTTGTAAGTTGCTAGAAATCTCTTACTAACCGTTATCTTATAACAAGCATGTGTCTGTGCCACTACCATAAGAAAAGAAAAAAACTCGCTGATCCCATATTGTATGACGAGTATTCATTAATGGTGTAGCTGGATAATGGTCATACAATGATATGAATAATAATTAATCACACAGAAACATTATCCAATCACACAATTATTGTGTGATTGGATAATATTTCTGTATAATGATTCTTCTCGTCAGTGCCTTGCATATTATATTTCCTCAGAAAATGCATATATTCAGCATGTATTTTCATTGCATGAATGGTTCCGAACTTAAAATATCATGTAAATGTGTTTCATACAACATGTAAAAGTATTCGATAATGCAAAAACCTTAAAAAATACTTTGCCAATATACTTTTTTTTTGTCAAACAAATTTCAAAAAGAATCGAAAGCATCTGTTCCACGAGTTGCTTTTAATTGATGTTACGATTCATAAATGTAACGCAAACGGTACCCATCGATGTTTTTGCAAATAAACGACCTACCAGTTCCGTTGTTTTCCATTAAAACGTTCGGTCGAGCCGTGTTTAGTCTGAATTTTTGTTTTTTAGTTGGCGTTTCAATTGTCCGGGTTATTTCACTTGAATATATATTTTTAAATACAACTATACAACTATCACATACCAAAATTCTAATAAATATAAGGTAATCCAGTGTAAATCTGTCTTGTCATTTCAAAATTCTACAGATATAAGAGACAAAGATAAACTGCGTCAATACACATCAGGAAGAACTAAGAGAATACTATATTTTCTGTTTCGCAACATCAGACGTAATACGTATGATAATGTAATATAATTCTTCTAGAGACCGAGAAATGTATTCGTGGCCTTTGACTAATCATACTCCAGACTATGTCAATTATATCCAGACGTATTTCTATTTGTGCCCATTAAAATATGTGCATAATTTTCTCGGAAATAAAAGCCGTTCACTTGTTTGAATTTCCTCATTTATATTTCACTTCGAATACGGGTGTATTTCCATGACCTTTTGTTTTGGACTTATAAGTGAGGCACTCTTAAACGGCAGCAAGATTATAAACCAAATCCTTGCTTTTCATTATTTATTTAATTTAGTTTTTCTGGTAGAAATAGATGGTTTTATTGTAAATATTTATTCGATTATATTTGTATAGATGTTTAGTTGGAATCTTTGTAACCCTTATCAAATAAGATGTTCTTATGGAGATTTAAATGATGACAAGGTCTGAATGGTTGCAGAGCTACTCATGCTTATCTACTGATGTTACCACAATTTAAATTTTAGGGTTTGCTGTTAATTGTTATTTTGTTAGTAGGTTGGGACAGTGGTTCTTACATCGCACACCACCACCTATGTAGAAGATAAGGCTGTTCTGTTTCAGTATTGTAGATGCAGTGATGCTGTGATGTAGGGGATTTTGATGAACGCACCAAACCCTAACATAGTTTACAACTCTTGTTAAAACGGATGTTCTTATGGAGATTTAAATGAAACGATTGCCAGAAACGTTGCAGAACTTCTCCTGCTTATCTACCAACGTTAACACAATTTAAATTGTAGCGTTTGTTGTGTATTATTATTTTATTAGAAGGGCAAGACAATGGTTCTTGCATCTCCTACCACTTCCTCTGTAGAAGATATATAGATTTAAGGAAAAATTATGTTTGGGTATTGTGGATGCAACTGTAAAGTAGTTCATTTTGCCGAACGTTACAAACCTCAACTTAGTTTGCAACTCTTGCCAAAAAGAATGTTCTTATGGAGATTTAAATTAAGAACTACCAAGAATTGTTGCAGAACTCCTCATGCTTATCTACTGACGTTATCACAATTAAGATTGTAGCGTTTGTTGTTTATTGTTATTAGGTTAGTAGGGTGAGATAGCTGTTCTTGCATCTCCTACCACTGCATCCGTGGAAGATAAGGCATCATATACATTTAAGGCAAAAATCTGTTTGGCTGTTGTGGTAAAGTCTATGTTATGGTGCATTTTGCCGAATATTCCAAATGCCAATTTAGAGATTTAAATTAAGAAATGGCCAGAATTGTTGCAGAACTCCTCGTGCTTATTTACTGATAATAATACAACTTAAATTGTAGCATAATATGATGTATATTGTTTTCTCGTCAGTATGATGAGATAGCGGTTATTGCCCTTCTTCCGCCCCTTCCATGGAAGGTTAGGCCCGAGTACATCCACCACCGAGTAGCGACATTACGGGTTTGAATTTTCATGGCGCCTGCGCGAAATAGATTGTTTAGCTGTCACATGACGAAGCGAAGGATGTTTCATTTATAGTCAGGCGGTTGATGTATTTGTTGCGATCATGGGTCAAGTTTCGTTTAGCGGAAATCCGTTAGGAAAAGAATAAATTTATTTTTTGGTAATAGAGTATCTCTCAACGCAGGGCAATCAAAATTTTTCGCCGCAAATACATCATTGTCATTTAAAAAATAATAATAAAAATTTAGAAGAGCGAAAATGTATTTGAAAAAAATCTTGGCCAAGAGTGCCTCTCTACCTCTCTAACCCAAATTAACCATCAGAGTAAAAAGACCCATCACTATTCCCAACTAAACCAAACCAACCAAAGCTCTTCCAAACTAATCAATAGAAACCAACACTCACCCAAATTAACCAAAACCAACTCAAATTAATCAAGATTAACCCAAACTAACCAAGACTACTCAAAAACTAACCCTAACTAACCAGAGTAAAGAGATAAGTGCGCTTGTCTCTTCACTACCCCAAACTAACCTAAACCAACTATAGCTAATCAAAACTAACCAACACTAACTAAAACGAACCCAAACTAATCAAGATTAACCCAGACTATCCAAACCTAACCCACACTAAGCAAAACTAACCCCAATTAAACAGAGTGAAGAAACAAGCGCGCGTAACGCGCTTGTCTCTTTACTATCCCAAACTAAGCAAAAATAATCGAAACTAATTTTAATTAACCGAACAACGCAATAAGACAAGCGCGCTACGTGCTTGACCAACCCTATCTTATACAGAACCAAAATTAACCCAAACTAATAAAACACACGGATCTACTATGTCAATTTAAATCTATATTTGTATTTTATATTTTCCATATAAAGAATTTCCGCGAAAAAAATTGTACATGTTTGAAGAGCAAATTACAAACCAAATAGAATTATTATCTAATTTTCATCTCTATAACAGATTTCCGATATTTAAAACAACAACAAAAATTAAAATTTTCCATTAATTGGACATTTTCGGAAAAGCACTATTTATTAAATGTGGAGCTGACATGCAAAAACCGATAAATCCACTTTTTGTGTTTTTCGAGTTGGGCATGCATTTCCACTAATTTCAACATACTCTATCGATTTTTAAACAGAGATGCGACGAAAAGCCGCTAAATTCCCATGAAAATAGAAAAAAATCATTCCATTCATGCAAAACCAGAAACCCCATTTTTTAATATTACTTTTACTTATATTAATATTCTTTCAATTACACTTTTAAAAGGAGTTTGATGTCAATACGTTTCTTAACATTTTAGTTTAGTTTATTTTTTTTTAAAAATATTGTATAGGTTCAAATTAAATATTTTTTAATAACTTTTGAGTAAAGTTCTAATTTTTTTGAGAAGTTGTTGTAATGTACATTCACAACGTCATTTTATAAAAAAAACAAAAAACCTGCAGCTTTCACGCAAAAACCGATAAATCCAAAACATAGTATGTATTAAAAAAAAATATGACTTTTTTCCAACAACAATTTGCAATCGAAATCTGTCACCTAAGATGCTGTAATAAAAATAAAAAAAATTGTAAATCTTACTGGAATTTTCCTCCGGAAGTTTTGTAACGGAATCTATGCTTATTCCGCTCCACTAAAATTTCGGTTCATTTGTAAATTATTTTCGATATTTGAGATTTAGTTTGCCAGTGACATCTATTCACGAATGAGTTTATTTCGTGTGGTTAGCAATTTTAGGAGCGCAGTACGCTATTTTATACCTACAATTCATGAATTTAATTCACTATAGGTTACTATATTTAATATTAGGTATCTCTATGGCTTGACGCTGCGTGATTTATAGTGGTAATCACATGATATAAATTGGCCGATAATAAAGCGGCAAGCATAATTTGTCGAACGTCTTAAATTTTAAAAGCGAAGTCGTAGATCTTGTGTTGAGACGTTTGACGGGTAAGTGCTAATTTTTAATCTTGAAATATTTAATTCATCTAGCAGTATATTTAACTAATTCTTTTGTTTTTAAATACATAATTAATATTTGTTTATGATTCGCTTAGTCTTATTGGACTAATGCACGAATTTAGCATTTTTATATTTAACTTTAATTCGCTCACATCTTCAATAATTTTTAATTATTGTCGTGACGTTTGGGAAATAATACCGATTTATTGGTGAATATTTGCGTCTCTCATTAATCAAATTCATGTAATTTGAAAAAGGCTTAGTGCAAATTTACGGAGAACATAATTATTTCATCGTTTAGTGGTCACGCACATTATTTTACGTATTTTCATTGAAATTGAACCGTATTATTTTGGTGAATTTTCGGAGTAAATTCTATATATTCCTGCAAAGGTAGTAAATTGAATTTTTAGTAGTATTTCTCCGAATTTTGCCTCATAGTATTGTGGTTTTAAATTTTTTTTCTTTTCAGGCTCATTTAATTAAATTTTCAATTTATTTGTTACATCAAGCATAATATATCTATTAGCATTCACTCTGTCTAGTCTCAATCCTGATGTACATTATTTTGCATTTATGAGAGGTTAATATCACATGTGAATATTTATCTGGCTTTTACCTTTTATCTAAATTTCTATCTTAATGCGAGATACTGATTACTTTATCTTTTTCTTTAATTGAATTGAGGCGCAATTGCGCTCAGTTTTCGTTTATGTGCCAAGGGCCGAAATAAAAGTAATAGCAATTATTTATTTTGAGTTATAAGACTCGTTATTAGATGTACCTCTATTTTTCTATTTATTATCAAATTTAAGCTATCTTTAATTTAGATTTACCGAGAGTCAGTGAATTGGAACGTTATTCCATTATTTCCTTTTGAATTTTACATTTCAGTGATTATTTTCTTTTAAATTTCATATTTTAAAGTAAAGAAAGGAATATCTTGAGTAACAGTAGTTATTTATAATTTTTACTCAACTTAATATTGTAATTCAAGTTTCTGATTATATCTACTTTAACCAATAAATTTTCAATTTGTTGATTGCTGTTGATTCTCAGGTGTGTGCTGTTGATTCGCAGGTGTTTAACAGTGTCACTGATGTTCACATAATAATTCCCTGAATATTATTTAATTAGCAGTTTACATTGATCTAAGACTTGTTTATTTCTCTTTTCATGTTATAAATATACCTGACTACACAACTGATCAAGGAAACACGTCGCTGTTCCAGACCTATAGAAGGAAGCCAATACTTAGTGAACCAATAAGTCCTCGATTAACCCAACTGATACTAACTTGGGAACAGGCAGAAGCGGTTCCAGTAGAGGTCCCAATACGATCGCATGGTTACAGAATAATTGAACGAAGTTAAGTATCAGTCAGTCAGAAGATAAACATATTGTAAAGACCAACTGTATTTAATTTTTTTCTGTCACAATTAAATTTCTTAATCTTTTACATTAATTTTAATTTTCATTACTAAACCTTATTTCAAATGATTTCATTGATTATATTTGCCATTTGATTATATAGATTAACTCCATTTCAAATTACATCAATCGTATTTGTAATTTAATTATATAATTAATATATTTATTTCTTTAATTTATCGCAAGATAGAGGTCTGTGAAACATTGCGAATTATAAGGGCAAATTTTTGATATCTTTATCTTTTATATTTATTTATATTTAAGTATTCATATTCAGTTCGCATTGTCTTTAGGAACTCTGGCGCCCAAAACAAATCACTGCTAGTAAAAGAACGACGACCTACCCCCTAAGAATAATAAAAACGAGTCCCATGCATTTGAACAACTAGTATTTCGCTACAGTTTTCACCGTTTCTCTCGCAATTACACAAAATGGATTTATCGGTTTTCGCATGTCAGCTCCTCAAATAGGTTTTCTGGACCGGCCTATAGCAAAAAAAATAGGAAAATTATTCAAAGACAGGTTTTAGTTAAATTATGATATAAAAAAATCGAATTTTCTGGAAAACAAAATATTTCCGAAGAAAAAAATTTTTTTTTGCTATTCTTGTGTCCTATAGAACGATATTTTTTTGCAGCCGATTGCCACTAAAAGAAACGAGCCGCGATCGTTGTGAAAAGTATGCTTCATTTATAGTCAGGCAGTTAACGTATTCATTGCGATCATTGTATGTACGTTTGTCCAGAAATAGTATTCTTTTTAGTAGTTTGTGATTTATATTTTATCCTAGTTTTAATGCACCCGTGTCTCATGTTGTTGCATACACTTTCTCAAACGGTGCAAAATCTATCCCTAATCCACTAATCCACCTAAAATATAGGTGGATATTAAAATATAATGACCATACGGTTATTTGCCCATCGATTCGAAATGATGATAAATTAATATTCACAAAGCTGTTTTCTTCTCCGCTCAACGTTGTCGAAAATCCTTTTTCACAATTTAGCCAGCTGTACAAATAGCACACAAAAGGACGTGAAGGGCGACAAAACTAAGCAGGTCCGGCGGTATTAAATTTCCGGGTCAACGCCGATTCGGCTAGTATATTAAATTACAAATACTCAGCTTTTAATCCACGGATTTATTCCTGCCTCCGATTCCCTAATTGAGTTTTTACTACATAAATCTCATATTTTCCGTAAAGCCCTTTGTATATGTTCTCTTAATTGTATTTATTCGCTTGTGTTGGTTTAAACTGCTTCATATAAATAACTAACGCGCACTGCTAGTATAGGACTGAATCGGAGTAATATTTCTTTTCATACTTAAATTATTTATGGGACAGTTGCATTCATCACAGGTACTAGAAACTGCTTTGAATAATTGAAAGTAGTTGATGAAAATTTAGTCTAGCGTAATCCATTTGTTACGCAACTTATCGACACATTATTCATTCGACTGACCTGACCGGTCTGTTCCGTACAACCTTCGAAGGTAACGGGGGAATATTTTTTAACGTCGAGAACACACGCGAAATAAATTACCCGCATCAGGATTTTCGCTGATTCATCGTGCAAAGTTTAGCCGGAAAGGTAGCCATTCGAATATATTATTGAAGGAAGGAAACGGCCAAATATCAACTTCCTTTATACTTACAGAATTGCCACTGAACTATGTAAATAGGCAACATTCAAAAGGATGAATTGATTATGATAGAACTATTTGCTTTTTAAGAGCATTTGGTTAAATAAAAGAAAATGGAAGTTTAGAATAAGAGTTCTTGCGGTGGTTGAGTGTAGGCAAAATCTGAAGACCGTGGCAAAAGTTTCATTCTCATCCACGGCTACATATTTTTTAGGGTACGCCAACGGGTATGTGTTAAAGCGCCTTTTTGCTTAATTTATTAAGCTTGCTAAAGAAGAGACTGTGTTTAAGATGCACATAAATATTTTTTTTATCTTGAATATAGGGCAAGCTTCATCAGTGAATGGTAAAACTTCTCCTGCCAAAAGTTTTCATAAAATTGCTTACAATGTTATATTTATGTACGATAAACGAGAGGTTTAAGAAATATGAACGGTGTATCGTGAGCAAACAGATTGTGCAAACACGACGATCGCCCAGGATTTTACGAACGAAACATACACCTACAGGCAGCTTATTACACTTGTGATGTAAGTAAAACTTTAGTATGCACAAAGAATATTAGCACATTTTATTTCTAAAAATATGCTTTGAAGCAACGTATTAATCTTTCGTCTGAATTATCCTAATATTCCCACTTGTTTCTGACAAAATCTTCAGTTGCTCGATTTCATACAGGCTTTGGTTTCTTCCGACCATTAAGCGAAAGCAGAAACAATATTTTTTCCCGTCGAAAACAAAGGGGCGGCGGCAGTTCTGCTAATTCATCATGAAAACTTTATTAGTAAAGTGAATATTTCCCTGTCGAAACAAGGAGAAAAATGTGGGCCGACACGGGACAAACTTGGCTCTTTGTAAAATGTCTTCTACTATATAGACCTAATCGGCTTTCAGACGTCGAAACTTAGAGTTACGTGGATTAATATATTTCCTTAAATTTTGATTGTAAAATGTTAATTTAAGGAAACTAAGCGCCCCAAGTTCCCGATTTGCTCGACAAAACACCAACGCCTGTCGACTTCTCGGCAATAATTGATCTATGAGTTTTAATAAAAGAAAAGTAGCACAGAATCGTTTTCGCAAACGTAGTTTTAAAGCCGGGAATCCAATAAGACCCATTAAAAAATCATTTTCAGAGGCTTATCGACAGTCAGAGAAATTATTGGTTATGATATTCGTGAGAATCCCATTTTAGTAGCGCTATATCAACTCTCGCTAGGAAGATTTATGGCCCTGGTATAATTCTAATTAAATTTCAAATTTATATCACTACTTAACTTATTTGGTTCAGAAACAAACAAAAACGATCGCAATTTGTGAGATTATTATGATATTGAATATTAGCTCTTACTACGGATAAGAATTTCTCGAAGCAAGGCTTGTCATCAATTGATTGCGGTCCTTTTCTAAATATTTTTGCGAATAGGGAAAGGGAGAACAAAATACGAAGTTATTCGGTTTTAGGCACGCATTTAAGCGGAGGTAGTAGATATAATAAGAGAATTCTGCAGCCTCCGGCCACCGAGGGAGTTCACCTTACAGTTCATATCAACCATCTTGTGTTGATATGAACTGTAAGGTAAAAATTTTCTTAAGGAAATGTAGCTTCTGTTACGGATCCGGTTAATCGAACTTCATTTTCCGAAAACACGAAATAATGAAAATAAGAAGATTCCTTTAGAAAAGTTAGTCATGCTGATGTCTATTTGGGTCATGGCCAACGTACAGTCGAAAGCTAAATTTTGGAAGACTATAGTACTGGATAGGGTTATAAATATTTAAACACGAATAACATAGTCACGTTGTTCTAAATATTAGAACACTTTTAGGCAACAAAACAAGAAAATACAGAACAATGGTTTTGGTTTTAACGAAATACTGTGAAAGAGGATTAATGGGACGCTTCCGATCACGTGTCGCAGGGTATATTTGCTTGTGGTGATCCTCTTTGCTCTCTCAGGTTGCGTAGCTTAGATGGCGATGAATAGAATAATAACTCGCTGACTTCGAATCAAATGTACGTATATTTATGCCCAGGTTTAGTATAAATTGACGTATGAACCTATGTGGATAACCATGTTTAAATATAATTCACCAGAAGAGCGTGAAGCGCATGACCATTTATTGAGGACTGATTGGACGCGACTTATTTAGTTTCCTTGAGGCAATTTGTGGTTCCCTTGAAAGTACTTTTAGCTTATGTCGAATTTAAGAGATCGAATTCGTTGATTTTATGTTGATATGCTTAATTCGGTTTCACTTTAGTTTAGGTTCACTTTACTTTTACTAATTTTGTTTACTTTTTCACTGTTGTGGCTCAGGGAGGTCGTGATGTCACTAAGCGTTTGCCGTTGAGGTACCAAGAACTACACCAAGTTGTCCTTTACTCGGTTTGTACGTTTTTTTATATTAAAATTTATTGAAAGTTTACTGATTGTTTATAAAACATGTTTAGATAATATGTATAATAATTATCTTCCAAGATCAAGAATCAAGTTCAAACTTTAGACTAAGTGTTGTTCGTTTTTATACTGAATCTTTTAGTTAACACGCTCCCCATTCTACAAGCATTGACCTCCAATGCTGAAAAGCATCTTTTAGAAAAAAAAGTTGAAAATTCCTCGTTAATAAAGATAAAAAAGATTTCTCTAATAGTGAGTATGAAAATGTTGGAGCCTGCAAATTATTAACGAATGATCCTCAATGTTCGAATAGTCATATCGTTCCTTTCATAATAAATTTTTAGTCATATTTTGAGCACTTTAATCTTCTGGCTATGATTTAGTTAGCTCCTGGATTTCGGCCAATGGTCACCCATCTCAACCCCTACTCAATTTAGAATTTTTATCGTGAGTCTCCATTTGGCTGCTGTTTGTATAAGGGCTCCATTTACCAAATGTAGGCCGCCATTGAATAGTGACAATAAACAAAATATGAGTAATTAATATTGACAACTAATTCTTATTCTAACGTTTTCTCTTGACTCGTTTTTTAATTATTATTTCCAGTTAATACAAGTATTTCTAAAAGTAACCTTTTATTTAAATTTGTTTCTATATTGCGAATTTTGATTTCGTTAAAGTTTGGTATGTGACCAGTAATATATGCATGTTCAGACACAGCAGAAGTGTTTTTTTGAGGTCTTATGTCACTTTTATGTCTAAAAATTCTATTTTTAGATTTTGTGACGTTTGTCCAATATACTTTTTATCACAATTATTACATGGAATTGAATATACTAAATTTGAGTAATTTAAAGCAATAGTTTTATCTTTTAATTTTGAATATAAATTACCAATAAATTTAACATTTTTAGCGCTAATTTTACAGGTTCATTTCTCAAAATTTTAATTATTTTCGGAGATATATGGAAATAAAGCATAGCAAACATTTGAAATATCATTATTTATGTTATCATGAATATTATTGATGTTTTTTATTCTAATGTTAAAAAATAAAATTTTTTGAATATTTAATGGATAACTATTATCTATAAGGATATCTTTAAGTTTGTGTAAACTTGTATTTATTAAAGTAGGATGCACTAGGTTTACTATGCTATTTTTTAAAGCTAAAACTAGTTTAATTTTCATTTTGTTACTATGATAAGAAAAATAATTTAAATATCTTTTAGATTGGACAGGTTTTGAATACCAATCGGTAATTAGAATATTATTGTTTTGTTTAATTATCCTTGTATCTAAAAAAGGTATTTGATTATTAACTTCTTTTTCAATCGTAAATTGTAATTTTGGGTGGTAATTATTAAAAACTAAAAGAATTTCATTTATTTAGTCACTAGGAATAGAACAAATAATATCATCAACAATTTTTTTAATAAAATTTGGTTGAAAGGTAAAATTTTTTAAACATTGATCTAATAAATCATCCACTACATATTGGGCAATGATTGTAGAAATAGAACTACCCATTGGTGTTCCAAAAACTAGTTTATAGAATTTATTATTAAAACAAAAATGATTAAAATTGAAAATAAAGTCTATAATTTTAATAAACATATCATTTGATATATTACACTTTACGGATATACTGATCCAATGTTTATTGATACTATTGTTTACTAAATTGATTGATATGTTGGTAAAGAGCGATTTAACATATAGACTGATTAACGTATGATTTTCAGGTATTAATTTCTTGTTAATAAATTTTGAAAATTCAAAAGAATCTTTAATATGATATATATTAGATTTATTGTATGAAGGTGTCAAAATATTAAATATGAAATCTGTTAATTTTTTATTAGGTGCATCTATACAAGAAACAATTGATCTTAAAGCTAGAGTAGGTTTATGAATTTTAGGTTATCCAAAATATTGGACATATTGAATTGCAAATTTTTTGTTTTTTGATGTAATTTCCTCAATCATATTTGCCTTCAATATAGTTGTAACTAGATTATTAGAATTATTTTCTATTGATTTTGTTGGGTCCTTGTTAACTAA
>MU196442.1:2471-12882 GCA_016904865.1 Pissodes strobi | reverse complement strand
GATCAGCAATTTCTCTAATATAAATACACTGGCAAACCTTCAGTTCGACACACTTTTGGTCTCACCTAAACCAGCTCCAGGGCTAGTCACATGACTGCTTTTGGTTCAATCCGCTCTTTGGTTAGTCACATGATTGCTAAAGTTATAAATAATCCTTTTCCTGCCCCAAACCTAGTACTTGGTTAGCCACATCGACTGCTAAGACTAGGGGTTTCATTAACCACAGTAGAAAAGTCGAGTCTGTCAAAGTTCTTCGAGTGAAGTTTCTAAGTAGTCTGTCAAGTAGTTCAAGGTGTAGTGTCCAAGTGCTCTTAGATACCTTAACATTAAATAAAACACAACACAACATAAACTATATTACAAAGCAGTGACCAAAAAGACCCATGAACAATTCATAAAACATACCTCAAGTCGAGAAAGCATGCGCACCTTAATAATTGGGTATAGGCTAGTCTCATTAAGTTTCTGACCAGTAGACGCTGTTAAAACTCTATCGTTGGGTCTTTGACCAATACACATTGTTAATCTTCTCTCATTTAGTTTATCTAATATACTTTATTGTTTTTTTTTAAGTGCTTTCTTTATGTTCGCTTCTCACCTTACGTAAAGAATCCCGTACTACCATCGGAGTTATACCCCTGCACGCTGAGTAAGGCGTGGCATCGCGATTCAAACGTATGATGACAGACCGGTGGAGGCATTAAGAAAAAATTAAAAGAACTGTCATCACGATTACTCGCGACAATATTTTTATAATCATGCGTCACAATTTCATAGTTTATGACACATCATTTCATTTTGAATTGATCATTTTGCTGTATGTGTGCTTGTGTTAAAGCTCTGAGGCATTTCCTATAAATTTGTCTAACCTTGTAGGAGATTCTATCATTATACAGTTTTGACTTATGCGTTTCATGTTTGCCACTTTTGGGCCATTTGCTATCCCGATCTTGATATTTCGGCTTATTTGCTACATTTTCTTCTTAGCCAATTTTCAGCTGTTCCCTCCTCTGGACATTATGCACAATAGCTGCGACTAAGCAAATATGCCACTTCTATTCATTATAAACCTCGTAAATTTGTTCCAAGCATACCACTGGCTCCACTTTTATGATAATAGATACAAAATAACCCAAGGGCTTATATTCTATGGGGAAATTTAAACTTTTCAGGGAACTCAATAAGTGAAAGTAATTTCGGGTAGCAGAAACGAGGTGGTTTCGAGCTAAAACGGCGAATCACCCCTGCGGCGCGGCGAGGTGCAAAATAAAATCTAAACAAAGCTCAGATTCTTTGGAAACTATATAGAGTCAGATAAATAGAAATTGAAAGATTTTGCCGGTTTTTCTTGCACTTAAAATAAATAGAATTTCATCACGACTTTATTTCAATTTTAAGTGGTCCGATTTGGGAGTTGAAATATGAAGCAATTGTGATTGAAAATAATGTGCGTCTATGTAATTACCCTAAAATTAACAAAAATTGAAAAGGTTAAAATTAGGTGAAATAAATTGAGAAGATTCTGAAGAGGGAAGCAAACGTAGAATTTTTGGGCAATGAAGGACTAATATAGGGGTAAACAAGATTTTTGAAAGAAAAGTCATTCAACCTCTTCAGTGTGAATCTCAAATATCATATCATATCATCTTCGTAAACCGTTTTAATATAATAACTCAGAGTTGTTTGGGTTAGTTTGGGTTGATAATTATTTACACTTGCATTAATGGCAAATATACAATGAACTACTAAGACATTTAAACTGCTAATGAATCATCGCTCTGTGCCAGGTTTGAACTTGAACGTGGAAAATATTATGTAAACATTCAAGACAAACTTTATAAATCAAGTCAAATCAAATCAAATCTTTTTATTTCCAAATAAATAACAATCCATAAAAAAAATCTACAGAACATCAATATTCAAATATAAATATAAATACTAATACAAATATACACACCAGCTGGCGTATATTTAAAAAATACATATGTATACATATACATGTACTTACAACAGAACATGCCCTTTTTATTTAGGGCCAGTTACAGAAACACAAGCCAAATAAATAAAACAACAAATACGAGTAAAGAAAAACAAACCACATTTCACAATGACATAGTCTACAGGCACAATACAGTTCACATAAAATATAGTAGAGATTCAATTACAAAAGCTCGTCTATGCTATAAAATGCTTGAGAGCAGAGATATGTTTTGAGCCTGGCTTTAAAAATTCTCAAAGAAGGAGCATTTTTTATTGATACATCGAGTCGATTATATAAGTGAATGCCCTTCACTAGAAAACTCCTCTGAAATGCAGCCGTCCTATGCTACTGCGGTACAATGCGACCCTTGTTTCTTGTATTGTAGTAGTGAGTAGGCTGACTGCTCAGAAAAGCTTCAATGCTTTTATGTATGTACACGCACACTTCTAAAATATAAATTGAGGGAACTGTAAGAACACTAAGTTGCTTGAAATATTCACGACAACTGTTTCTGTAATTTAGTCCAGCTATGATTCTTAAAGAATATTTCTAAATAATAAAAAATCTTGAAATATTGGTTGTATTACCCCAATTAACAATTCCATACCTGACATGAACAAAAAAAGTAGCATAGTATATAGAGTTAAAAGAATATGTTGACTGCAGTGCCTGGACATGAATCTTAATCCATAATAGCTCTGTCTTAGTTTTCCGGCGAGAGTCTCAATATGACTGCTCCATGAAAGTTTACTGTCATATACTACCCTCAACAGTCCAACGCATTCAGATAATTTAACCTCGGTGTCTGTTTCTGAGAAAAGTGTAAGGTCCTGACTGTGTATATCAAGTCTAAAGTTAACTAAAGCCGTTTTGGCCAAATTTAAATTTAAATAATTTTTACTTGACCAGGTGTTTGTATACAAGTTCACACCCTTCTGTCAAGAACTCTAAACAATCGGCAGTTACCAAAATATTCGTATCGTCCGCATAGCATACAACATGTACATCAGCTGGAACTTGCAGATAGACTATGAGATCATAGACAAATACATTATAAAGCAGAGGGCCAAGTACGGATCCCTGGGGAACTCCTCTTTGCAAGACGGTAGCGTTACTGGCACATCTATCATTAACACAAATATATTGGCCTCTATTAGTTAAGTACGAACGCATAAGCGCCAGCGATCCACCCCTAATACCGTATCGCTCCAATTTTAGAAGAAAAGGAGTTTATGCGGCACCAAGTCAAAAGCGCGGGAGAAGTCAACAAATAATCCGGCGGTATCATTCCTGCCATCCAGTTTACTCATTAATATGGACGTAAATTCACACATGGCCAACTCAGTACACATGCCTTTAGTAAAACCATGCTGACGGTTAGACAGAACTTTATTTTTACAGAAAAAAGAAGCTAGTCTGTCCTTTATAATAATTTCAAAAATTTTTTAAAAGCTTGATAATAAACTTATTGCCCTGTAATTGGAATAGTCGTTAGGGTCTCCTTTCTTAAATATTGATCGGACAACTGCGAGCTTGAGCTTGCTTGGGTATTCACCAGACAAGAAAAATCATGTTCAAAATATGAGCAAGCGGCTTACAAACATAAAGTTGGCAGTATCTTATTAAATTATTTGAAATTTCATCACACCCAGGTGAGTTTGATGTTTTTAACTTACCAACTGCATTTAGAATGTCATTCTCCAATACTGGTGCAAAAAATATTGTACTATCTAACACCGTAACATTAGCAAGTAAGAAAACTAAGTCGTAAATACAATCACTCTGCCCTAGTCTAAAAACCTGAAGGAAATTTTCAGCAACGCATTCATCAGACAGTTTTACATCATCCCGATATATACAAATATCGGTTCGACCAACTATTTGAATTACCCTTTACTTTATCTATAATATTCCACATTGTTTTGCTTTGATTCCCCGAGTTCATTGTTTTATTATCATAGAATTGTTTTTTAGTTTGTTCACGCAGTTTTCTATATTCTTTGTGTAGTTGCTTTGATCTTTCTTTTAAATTTGGCTGTATTTTAACCAATTCAGTGCAGTCTGCAACTCTTTCTTTGAGATCCTGTAGTTCTTCCGTCATCCCTGCATCAGAGAATATGTGCCTGCAGATAGTGCATCATAATAGCAGAAAATTCATTCCATGCATGTTCAGAACTGTTAGACTCATAAACCGTTTCCCATGCTTCTCTAGACATGCTGTTCACAAAAGATTGTTTGTTATTTGCATTAAAGATTCGTCGCTCTACATATGTATTCTTCTTCTTTGGTACTGATTTATCCAATCTTAGTACCTGCGAAAAGTGATCCGAAAGATGTAAATCACGAACACATGAGGTAAATGCACGAATTTCAGACGAAACCAAAAAATTATGAATACACGAGCTAGTCTGAGCAGTCACTCTTGTGGGTCTATTTATGGTTACAGCTATGTCAAAACTAGACAAAAAATTCCCTAAATGAACTAACTTGTTATTGATATTATCTAAAAAATCTAAGTTAAAATCTCCGCCAATAACATAAATAACATAATCACAATCAGCTGATTCCAGCTTGTTAATTAAGGACCAAAACAAATCTAAAAAGAGAAACAAATCCCCCGATGGGGACCGGTAGACGGCACAGATAACTACTCCCTTATGCAGGTCTTTTATCTACGTAGATGCGCACTCAATAATACCCTCAATACAATATTCCCGTGTTAAAAATGGGAGTGCAGCAAAACATGAATTTTTGTTTTTGTACAGAGATACACCTCCATGAATACTGTTCCTTCGACAGAAGGCATCAATTAAAGAAAATTTTTCTAAAACATTTGTATCAATTTGTTCATCATTAAGCCAGTGTTCCGATATCATAAGAACATCACAGTATTTGTTTCCCGTAAAAGTATCATTAATATCAAGTATTTTATTTGAAATGCACTATACCTTGAGACGGAAATAATAGTCAGTGACGTCAGTCACTAGTTCGAAAACAGACCAACGAGCGGCTTAAAGTAATATTTAATATTTAACAATAAATCTGGTATGAAATGCTCGCAAAATGCCGCTTATTCTAAATGCAGACACATCGTTCCGGCACAAAACGTGCACCGTTGCCAAATTCATTGTGGCCCGCATACGCGCGTTACGCGGAGCATTTGAAGCAGCTGTATTTTAACACGCCGATCGTCGGGCGGAGGTCGCAACGTTGCAACAGTAAACGAGCATGTACCCTGCGAGAGATCTGTTGCATAGTCGCGCTTGCGGGTTTAGGTTATCGTTTTGTTTTAACATTGAAAATGTTTCTGTTTTCCTAAATAGGGCTTCAAATTGTGAAAAAGTGCATGCTACATTTGCCACACATAACGTCGTACGCGTGAAAGATCGTGTTAGCTTGTTTATTTAAACTTAAATTGATTGTAACGTATCGCAATCAGTTCTAATGACTAAAATAAATTGGAACTAACTGAAACTAACCGAAAGTGTATTGAACGACTATCCAAAACTAACGAAAAGCACCAAAACTGGCTAAAACGTATCGAAATAGATTTAAAATATTGAAGTAAGTTAAAACTAACCCAAATTAATCGAATTTTGGTGACTAACCAAAAGTAACCAAAAACATTGAAATTGCTTATAACGTATCGGAACCGGTTCAAATTACTAAAATAAATTGGAACTAACTGAAAGGGTTGATTGAATGACTATCCAAAAATAACTAAAAGCACCAAAACGGGCTAAAACATATCGAAGATTAAAAAGATTGAAGTAAGTTAAAACTTACCCAAATTAACCGAATTTAGGTGACTAACCAAAACTAACCAAAAGCATTATAATTGCTTATGACATATCGAAAGGTGATTGAATGTCTAAACAAAACTAACCAAAAGTAACTAGCAGCACCAAAATGGGTAAAACATATAGAAATAAATTAAAAATATTGAAGTAAATTAAAATTAACCCAAATTAACCGAATTTTGGCGACTAACCAAAAACCTTAAAATTGGTTATAGTGTAACGGAACTAGTCCAAATGATTAAAATAAATTAAAATTAACTGAAATTAACCGAAAGTTGATTGAACGGCTAACCAAAATGGACCAAAAGTAACCAAAGGGGCTAAAACAAGTTGAAACTAACAATTAACCGAATTTTGGCGACTAACTAAAGTTAACCAAAAACATCAAAATTGGATATGACGTATCGGATCCGGTTCAAATGACTAAAATAAATTATAACTAACTAAACTTAACCAAAATACGTTGAACCAAACCTAATCAAGAGTAACCAAAATGGGCTAAGACGTATCGGAACAGATTAAGAATAAAATAAGTAACTAACCCAAATTAACCGAATTTTTGCGACGACCTACATTATTAACCAAAAACGTTTACATTGTTTTAACGTATCGGAACCGGTTCAAATGGCTCAAATAAATTGGAACTTACTGAAAGCAACCGAAAAGTGAATAACCAACCAAAGCTAATGAAAAGTAACTAAAAGCACCAAAACGGGCTAAAACGTATCGAAAAAATTAAAAATATTGAAGTAAGTTGAAACTAATTCAAATTAACCTTTTTTGGTGACTAACCAAAAACATAAAATTGGTTATAACGTTTTGGAACCGGTTCAAATAACTAAAATAAATTAAAATTAACTGAAATTAGCCGAAAGTGAACGACTAACCAAAAGCACCAAAATGGGCTAAAACATATCAGAACAGATTAAAAATATTAAGCTTATAAGGTGAAATGAACTTGAATTAACCGAATTTTGCCGACTAACTGAAATTAATCATAACGTATCGGAACCGGTCCAAATTACTAAAATAATTTAAAACTAACTAAAGCTAACAGAAAGCTGATTGAATGACTAACCAAAACTAATCACAAGTAACCAAAAACACCAAAACGGGCTAAACCGTATCGGAATAGATTGCAAAAGTTAAAGTAGGTTAAAACTAATCAAAACGAACCGAATTTTTGCAGCTAACCAAAACTAGCCAAAAAGATTAAATTTGATTATAACGTATCGGAGTCAGTTCAAATGACTAAAAAAAATTGAGCGAGTCTGGTAGTAGTCGAGACACTGATGTGTAAACATATCCTATAATGACATCGGTTGTAAAAAACGACAGCAGCACGTTGTGTTCCCGAGAGGTCACCCATCCAAGTACTAACCCCGCCCGACGTTGCTTAACTTCGTGATCGGACGAGAACTGGCATTTTTAACATGCTATGGCCATTGCTTGTACGTTTTAGCTTGGCCATAGAATAAAAATTAGGTTTAATAACCAAGTTTAAAATAATAATCAACGCGAACGAAGCCTCGGGTAAAAGCTAAAAGTGTCCTATGTTCTTTACTATACTCTTAAAAATATCTGTACAAAACTTTATGATTATCGGAACAGTTTATGCGTGAAAGCTTAAGAAACAAACAAACAAACACATTCGCATCTGTAATATTAGTTAGGATTATTTTATAATACTTACTGGCAGCTTCGGAGTGGATTAATTTACTGCACAAATTCGACACGATAATCTAATGCCATCAAGAATAACATCAATATATGGACACAGCTTATTTACCTAGTAATCGTGGGCCGACATCCTTAGATTTGGGAAAGTTAATAACCAAATTTTGCAAATTTTAGAAGAGGGCTATGACTCAACATTGTTTTAAACGTCTGGGCATCTGAATAATACTTTTGACAGTTCGTTTAATTTAAGATAATAATATGCTCTTTTATCATCTAAAATCCGTTTAAAAACGATTTTAAATGACAAAATTGTATAAAAACCCGAAAATTCGGACTTTTTTAGGACGATAGCCGTGGCTTCTGACGAATTTGTCGTGGATTTTGAAGCGAAGATTCATTTTAAATTCAACCGTCCATTAAAATAAGCTGTGCTATGGATCCAAATACACTGTAAATATAATAATTAATAAATAATAATTTTGACTGTTCGTTTAATTTCATATATGCTTTTTTATCATCTAAAATCCATTTTAAATGGCAAATTGTATATAATACCGCTCTAGCGGCTAGAATCGGTTTACACATTTTCGTCCCATTTGCCCAGATTTACCCTCATACTGCCGCGTAAGATGAAGTTGTTTGAACGACTAACCAAAAGTGACTAGAAATAGCCAAAACGGGCTAAACAGAATCAGAACAGGTTAAAAATATTACAGTAACGTTATGGCTAATTATATATTAATAGATTTTCCTAATTTTTTCGGTTTTCATATCAGCACATTTTTGATGTGTAAACATCTTACGCGGCGGAGGGTAAATCTCGGCAAATGGGACGGAAATGTGTAAAGCGATTGTAATATCATAAGCCGTCGCATTGAGGAGCAAGCTAATCCAGGACGTCCGTGAAGGAGTTTTATACAATTTTGCCATTTAAAATCGGTTTTAAACGAAGTTTGGACGATATAAAAGCATATTTTAAATTAAACGAACTGTCAAAAGTATTATTCAGATGCCCAGACTTTTAAGTCAATATTCGGTCATGGCTCTCTTCTATAATTTTCCTTCTATACTTAAGTTTGTTTTTTTTTAATGGACGATTGAATTTAAAATGAATTTTCGCTTAAAAATCCACGACAAGTTCGTCCTAAGCCACGGTTATCATCCTAAAAAAGTCGAAATTTTCGGTTTTTTATACAATTGTGTCATTTAAAATCGTTTTTAAACGGATTTAGGATGATAAAAAAGCATATTATCATTTTAAATTAAACGAACTCTCAAAAGTATTATTCAGATGTCCAGACAGTTAAAATAATATTAAATCATAGCCCTCTTCTAAAATTTGCAAAATTTGATTATTGACTTTCCCAAATCAAAGGATGTCGGCCCAAGATGAGTAGCTGGTAAAAAAATAAGCTTTGTAGATTTTCGTGTCGAAAGTATGCAGTGAATTAATCCACAGTACAGTGCTATAGACGGCCTCAATTCTCTCCCCTCCAATTTTTTGCCCCTTACCCCCCCCCCCTCCGGTGACTGAGATAGATCCCGCTCACTTGATCTTAAGTGTATTCGACCTTGAATGATATTGACCTAATTTCACCGTGAATGTCCCTGACATTTGACCTTGAATGTCCTTGAGTTTTTGTTGAAGGTCGCGCATATGACCTTGAGATTGTTCTATGCGTGTATGACCTTGAACGTCCTTGGGACTGTTTTGTGTTGTCTTTTACCTTAAATGACATTGAGATAATTTCATCTTAAATGCCCTTGAGTTTTTGATGTGTACACATCTTATGCGGCGGTATGAGGGTAAATCTCGGCAAATGGGACGGAAATGTGTAATCCGATTCTAGCCGCTAGGACAGTACTATATACAATTTTGCCATTTAAAATCACTTTAAACGGATTTTAGACGATAAAAAAGCATATTTAAAATTAAACGAATCATGAAAAGCATTATTTTTATTATAACATATTCGCAGTGTATTTGGATCCATCACAGCTTGTTTTTAATGGACGGTTGAATTTAAATTGATTTTCGCTTCAAAATCCACCACAAATTCGTCCGAAGCCACGGCTATCGTCCTAAAAACGTCCGAATTTTCGGATTTTTATACACTTTTGCCATTTAAAATGGTTTTTAAACGAATTTTAGACGATAAAAAAGCATATTATTATTTTAAATTAAACGAACTGTCAAAAGTATTAGTCAGATGCCCAAACGTTTAAAACAGTAAAATTTGAAAAAGCTGGTTATTGACTGTCCCAAATCAAAGAATGCCCAAGATTATAAGGTAAATATGCTGTGTCCATATGTTGATGTTATTCCTGGTGGCATTAGATCTTCGTGTCGAATTTGTGCAGTGAATTAATCCGCTCCGAAGCTGCCAGTGCGTATTATTAAAGAATCCTAACTAATATTATAAATGCGAATGTTTTTGTTTTTATTCTATGAACAAGCTAAAATGTACAGGTAACGGCCATAGCAGGTTGAAAATGCCAGTTCTCGTCCGATCACTGAAGTTAAGCAACGTCGGGCGTGATTAGTACTTGGATGGGTTACCGCTTGGGAACATAACTTGCTATTATCATTTTTTTACAACCCATGTCGTTATAGGATATATTTACACATCAGTCTCGAGTACTAGCAAACTCGCTTAATTTTTTTTTATTTATTTTTGTTTTAGTTATGATAATGTTTAATATTATTGCTAAAATGCATTTCTCTAATTATATACCTATATTATAAACACTAGTGTGTTTGTATTTTTACTTTTTTAAACTCTGCTTTTGGAAACTATATGAATTTCAACGCAAATCACATGTTTGCGTTTTTATTCATCATTTTCAATGTCTCGCCGGTTGCATCTTTGCGAAGGACTGTGAATTTTTGTATTGTTAATTCAAAATATGAAGTTGTAAAATGGAACAGGGCGAAGCTTCGACAAGTCTT
>JAEQML010077450.1:0-12884 GCA_016904865.1 Pissodes strobi | reverse complement strand
GTCGTAGCCCAGTATACACGCAAAATGTTGCGCTTCATAAATTAGGAACCTTTTAGTAGCTAAACTGAATTGAAATAACTTGTGTTTGGTGTTAATAGGTGAACGAAAAGGTGTTTTTAACTGTGACAGAATAATTAATCTCATTTTAACTATAAAATCAGTGAAAATTTACAAAAACCCTATAGTGCAAAAATCTGTAAAAAACTTGGGTTTTATTGCTATCGGAATGCACATTATTTGCGAAGGTTGTGTTAGAAACAGAGATGTACTATATTTAGTAGATTTAGTAAAATCGTTAAACTGATTTTACGACAGTGGTAAAATGGAATGTATTGCTTGTAGAGATGTTGGCGGAAGAAGAAATCCCCTTTTTCCATGTGACATCTGTAAAGAAAAATACTGTAAACAATGTAGTAATTTGACATCCAATGAAATCAATGTAAGTATTGGAATTAAAGCATAGCCGAATATTAAAATCCATTATGAAAGATGTCAACAAATGGAGACACATATTCTTCTTCAAAAATCAATTCAAGATAAACTAACAATAATCGAATGCAAGGAAGAGGTAATAGCATTGCTTAAACAAAAAATATCTGAATTAGAAACATCCCAGGCAGGCTCAAAGCTTTCATATAGTCAAATTACACAAAGTGAAACATTGAAAGTACCAAAAATAAACATAAATGTCTCCGGAACTATTATTAAACCAAAACAAAAACAGAATGCCGAAAAACTGAGAAGGATATCAAACAAACCATAATACCAAAAGATCTTCGAATTGCTATAAAAAATACAAAAAAAAAATTAAAGATAGTGGAGTACTTATTCAGTGCTGCAACAAAGAAGATATTGATATTTTGAGAAAAGAAGCAGAATCCAAATTAACGGACTAAGTTACAAAATTGAGACTGCCGCGATTTAAAATAATAGGTTATTCCACAAATCTTACTGAGAGAGAAATAGAGAACTCTATAAGAGAACAAAACAATTTTATTGCCGCGACAGATAAGTTCAGAATAACATATAACAAAAAGCCTATAAATGTTGATGCTAAATCTATAGTTTTCGGTTAATGTGACCCAGTTTTCTTAAGAAAGTTGATATGTTAGAAGAAACTATTCATGGCAATGGTATCCAGTATATGAAGATCTGAGTGTACAAAGGTGCTTCAAATGTCAACAGTTTTACCATAAAGCTGACAGTTGTCCTAATGAACTTGTATGTGAATTCTGCTCCAAAAAACAGAATAGAATATCTGAGTGTCCCAAACTAGAGAAAAAGTGCATTAATTGCATATCAGCAAATGTTAAATATAAGACAAATCACAGCACAGGCCATAATGCAAACAATCCAGAATGTCCGTCTTACCAGTACCAGTTGACTCTTGCTCGAACTAAAATAGACTATCATGGACGCTATATTACTAAATATAAATTATTGCGGCACAAGACACGCCTCCAGCGACGTCATTGCAAAATATAATCGGCCTCAGCACAATCCTACAAATTCTAATCGACTGCATCACGCGAATGCATTCGATGTTTTCGCGATGCAATCGATTTCCCGCATGAGCCCTGGTGGTCGAGAGGTCTAGATGGTTAAGTCTCAACTCGGCAGCGGCAGCTAACGGCGGCGGCGGCTCGGGTTCAAACCCCGTTGCTTTTTTTTATTTTTTTAAGGTTAAGTTTCTAAACAGTTTTTTTCTTGATTTTGGGAATATCTTGGGTTAGTTTGGGTTAGCACCTGGTTAGTTTCTTTTTCTTGAGCCCCCGTAGCGAGAGCTAGCGAGCGGAGGGCCATGCGCAAAGTGAAATATTACTTTTCTAAATAGTTTTTTTTCTTGATTTTTGGGTATGTCTTGGGTTAGTTTGGGTTAGCACCTGGTTAGTTTCTTCTTCTTGAGCCCCCGTAGCGAGCGGAAGGCCATGCGAAAAGTGAAATATTTCCTCCAGCGGCATCATTGCAAAATATAATCGGCCTCAGCACAATCCTACAAAATCTAATCGGCTACAGCACGCGATTGCATTCGATGTCGCTGGAGGCGTGTCTTGTGCTGCAATAGGTTATATTTAGTAAAATCGCATCATGGACTATCCTAATGGCTTCTGTAAAACCAGAAACAGGACTCTTACAAAATTTAGAAGTTCTGGATAATGTAGTTCAACAAGAGACTATCGACAGTGACGTAATAGCAAGTAAAATTTAATATTAGATCCATTCATAAAAATTATCCTTCGCATCTCCGCCATCCCTCATTACACTTTGTAGTATACAACTTTTTCCCAATCGGTACAATTTTTAAAGAAGTTATCTAAAAACATGGTGATTCAGCCGACCCTGGCTAGCCGCTCGAGCTGATGCGTCATTACAATTTTGTACCGGTCGGTGACAAGCAAGAATCCGTAAATCGGTTCTTTCTTTTGGTTTTAAAAAGAAAATTCCTAGAAATCGTATTTCTAGTATAGTGAAGTGTTAGTGATACGTCTTGCTCGCAAAGGAGGCGAAAAAAGGGGGCAATATTCATCGGCAGAAGCGAATCAGGGGGTGAGTCCATATAAAATTATATGCCAAAATTTCAAATATACATAAATACCTGGTTATTTTAAATATATAAAAACAGAATCTCTCGAATAAAAGCAAACTAAATGTGTATAATACTAAACTGAGTATTATGAATAAATATGACACTTGTAACCCTTATTTTTTTACTTAATAAAATTGAAATGGAAAATACCCCAAACTTCTAAAACTAACTATACTTATTAGAATAAAATAGAGTGCGAACGGGTTACAGTCAAAAATGCGAATGAAGCAGTAAACAAAAATTAAATGTGCTCACTGTGATTTGAATTATACTAACAAACTGTTATTTATATACGAGGGCATGACAAAACATTGTTACATTTATTTGTCGTCTGTGCACACAATCAAACAATATATTCGGAATTGAAATATATTATATCGAAATGAATAAGTAATAAGCAACAGTTAACGATACGAGCTATTCGAACCGTTCTCTAGTAATCTCATCTAATCGTACATCCTACCAAAGAAATACTATTCAATCAGAAAAAGTGATTGCATAACACAATCAAAAGGAGGAAATATATACCGGTCGGCCTGCATATTTATTAATGTTTTATATAGAATAAAACGTTTATACCATATAAAGGAATATAAAAAATAGAAACAAATGGTTATAATGCCTTCGTATCATTCGTTTTTCGATATTTGATCCCCGTATGGGGCACATGTGGGACTATAAACTACAATTCTATTCGATGCAAATATTGCAAAACAAAAAACAAAGTTATATTTAATTATGATCCACTGACTCATGCTGCAGATCTATATGAAAATTTAAGAGTATGGCAATTACATAAGGTATTAAAATTTGAACAGAATAAACTTATTTACAGGATAATAAATAAAACTCAAAATTAAAATATTATCATAATATTTTCAAAGGATATTCATAGCCACAATACTAGAGAGTTTATAGGAAATCATACTGTTACTATTACTAAAATGCAATTATCCTCAATACCAGTGTTCAAAAACACTGTCTAGAGGAATAAGGACTATGTATATTGTAATTATTGCTATTACTGTATTAACAAATACTTTTCAAAAAAATAAATAAATAAATAAAAAATAAAATTTTGAGCAAGTCGAAGAGTGCCCTTTTCTCACGAAATTGACCTCTAAAAACTAACCACAAAGGCAAGCTGACGCATAATTTACGAGCGACTAAATCCCAAGTTGGGTATTATTATAGCTTTGCATGGCCCTCCGTTGGCTTTGCTCGCAACGGAGGCTCAATCAACAAGAACTAAAAGTGCTAACCAAAACTAACCCAAAATTAAGGGAAAAAGGCGGAATGTTATCGTTCGGCTTTGTCGAAGCAATGTAATACCGGAACACATTACTTTT
Source organism: Pissodes strobi (assembly GCA_016904865.1). Lineage (NCBI taxonomy): Eukaryota > Metazoa > Arthropoda > Insecta > Coleoptera > Curculionidae > Pissodes > Pissodes strobi. The sequence continues at coordinate 8,948 of JAEQML010077450.1, read as the reverse complement.
AAACAATTCGTGTTGACATGAGCCGTCCGGTGAGGGAAAAAATTGGAGCAAACATTGCTTGCAGGAGATGTTAATAAATAATAATAATACCTATTTACAAATTCGCATTTGCAGATGCGACTAACTTTAACTAAAATTGGCCTTCACATTTGCAGATGTGAAAGGCCCCCAACAGCCTCCACCTCAGTAGGTATATTATGTAAAAGTAGTTAGAGGCACACTATATCCCTACATTTGCCGATGTAAAGGATATATGTACTGACAAAAATAAAACGATATAGTGCTATGTATTTGCAGATACAAAAACAAATAACCACCATACTATTGCAACCCTCTTACATAAAATCATTGCATTGGAGGTAGCGAATTATTACACTCTTGGTTTTTATTCAAAACAGAAATTACAGTATTTGCAGATACTGTAAATATGCTAAAAAATCGTTGCATTTTCAGATGCAGTCGAAAGCATAACCAGGGTTAAGCAGCAAGCAAAAAGGTGAATAGTTCGTTGTATTAGCAGATACAATCGATCGTACCCACTGTCTGCAATTGCAGTTGCAGATAGTGAACATATTCATGAACCTATTTTTCTGTTCAAAAACAGAAATTGCAGCGTTTGCAGATGCTGTAAATAGGCTAATATATCGTTGCATTTGCAGATGCAATCGATATCATAAGTAGCAAAACCAAGGAAACTCTTCTGCATTTGCAAATGCATTAGAAGATCCTCTCACGCTAGCTGAGGAAATAACTTATCCGAATCAAGACTTACCACCATCAGAAGCACCAGATGGTCCTGAACAAAGTAACGACCACCTAGCTGTGTAGGTGTAGGAAAAAAAATCACACCTGCGAGGCCAGAACTACATACTCAGATAGTTTAGACTAAAAGATAAAAAAAAAAAAAAAAAAAAAACAGTATGATAGAGAAGTATCCACCAGCTGCCAACTGCAATGTCCTCAGACCATCAAAATTAAATCTCGAAGAGAGTACTAAATCCTGCCAAGACAACTACTGTATCAATTACAGAAACAACTATAGTCCGTGGGATTAGTGCCTTAGCCTCCCTTTCAATAATTTAATTAGCCAGCCGTCTGAACTAGAATACGTTCAAAATTAGCAGAAATTAAAGGTAAACAGTTCAATAATAGAGTGGATACAGGATTATAAAATCCCTTTCAATAGGACACCACTCCGGTTAGCAAAGTAGAAGACTACATAGGACGGCAAAAATTTTAATTTCAAAATACGCATTCTTGGGGAAAACTGATCTCTTAAAGATGCATATTTCCTTATCCCTATGCACAGTAGTCAAAAAAGTTGTTAAGATTCTGCAACGTACTATACCAATTTAATTGTGTTTCATTTGGTTTATGTACAGCTCCATATCTTTTCACAAAATTGAAACCAGTTGTAAGATATGTAAAATTAAAGGGTATAAAAACTGTACTCTACTTGGACAATTGACTAGTTATTGGTAATTCAAAAGAGAATTGCTTAAAAGTATAAATAAAATTACATAACATTATAAGATTTAGGTTTTATATAAATTCCGAAAAAAGCGTAGTTATTCCCCCGCAACCATGCTCACTTTTGGGGTTTATACAAGAGAAAAGGGAGCTACTGGCAGAACAGTCTATTATCATTACCCTGAAAAATACTAACTCACTTCTCCTTGCGGAGAGAAACAACCCTTGTGGAAGAAAATTTCTCTGGCAGTAGGGAAATTAGGAAGTTCCTGAGAAATTAAACTGATTATTTTTTATTGCAAACTATACAACAGTGAAAAAAAAAAGAAAAAAAAATTCGATACGTATTTTTTTATTTCCACTAAAGATGAATATTACAAGAGCTATACCAGTTTTTAGTTTTGTATATATAGATATACTATGCATGGTGTGACGTAACAATTCATGTGTATTATGACGTCATAAGCACATCTCAAGGCGTTGTATCTGCCTCATTTTTCGGCTTAGGGAAAAAAGAAAAAACATGTGTTCACTTATTTTTCATGGGCTATCGAAATCAGCAATAATAAAATAAAATAAAATAAAAAAAAAATTAATAAATAAAAAAAAAATAAAATTTTTTGAAACTTCCTCATTGTCAGGAGAGCTTTTCTATAACAAATCGTACCTAATGAAGCGATAAAAGTGATTATTTCTTCATTGACATATAGCGCCCTCAAACAATACGGAAATACTTCCAATAAATAGGGGAATTTCTGTTTTTCTAAGCGTCAACAAATCTATAATAAAACCGTAAACTTATTCTTGAGCTCCTAAACATTCAATTGTCTTCGGAGTCATCCTACTCAAACAAAAGACGAAGCGGTTATAAAACGGTTTCTCAATGGAACATTTAACATAAGAACCCCAAAAATCAAAATACTCAATTACTTGGGATTCCTACCCAGTTCTATAGCCCTTAAAGAGCATGTACCCTCACGAATTCTTAAATCTACAAATCTAACTTTAAAGCTAATAACACTCTTAACACTAATAACGGCACACAAATCACGGACAACCCGGAAGTAAAAAGGCTTCAACCTAGTTTGATATTACCTTATTTTATTAATCAACCTCAACTATGTAGGTATAGCCACACTATTAGAGACTTACATAGAACGCACAAAAGGAAAAGGGGTGCTACCAGTCAATAAAAGGTGAATAGTTCGTTGTATTAGCAGATACAATCGATCGTACCCTCCACTGTCTGCAATTGCAGTTGCAGCTAGTGAACATACCTATTTTTTTGTAAACAGGAATTACGGCATTCACAGATACTGTAAATATGCTAATAGATCGTTGCATTTGCAGATGCAATCGATACCACAAGTAGCAAAACCAAACAAAATGTAATACTCACTCACAAAAAGCCCTATCACCCAGCCAGCATTCAAACCATTAGCAGATGGGTCAAGTTAATACTAAAAGCCAGCAGTATAAACACGGAAATCTTTGGGGCACACAGCACGCGACACGGGGCAACTTCAGCAGCTCAAAGAATGGGAGTTACATTACAAACCATTCAGAAGACAGCTGGCTCGACAGAAAAACCAAAAGTATTCTCGAAATTCTATAAAAACTTGGCGTGGGTAATCCCACTGGATTGGCATCTTGTTTATTGAACCATAATTTCTAAGGAATCATATAAATATTACGCTACAATTATAACTTACTTACCAACTTGTTATCATATTACATAAGAATATTGGTATAGTATTAAAAATAAGTTAAAGGTTAATATCAGTTAAGCGTTAAACATGATATATGTACCTTCATGATGTGTGTTATTAAATCTAATGGTTATAAATTTGAATTTTAGTTTATAAAAAGGGCCTTACAAATCTAGGACTACAGAAATCTCGCAATTTTCAGTTAATGTAGATTACATCGCAAATACTTTAAACATCTACAAAGTGTAATGAGGGATGGCGGAGATGCGAAGGATAATTACAAGATCAATCGACTTACCTGTAAGGAAGATCGATCGGAATTATCCGAGCATCTCCGCCATCCCTCATTACAAACCCACCCAGTCTTTACCTTCTCCCTATCACCCCAAATGCAATGTAATCAAAAATCTCACGAACCAAAATTGTAATGACGCATCAGCTCGAGCGGCTAGCCAGGGTCGGCTGAATCACCATGTTTTTAGATAACTTCTTTAAAAATTGTACCGATTGGGAAAAAGTTGTATACTACAAAGTGTAATGAGGGATGGCGGAGATGCTCGGATAATTCCGATCGATCTTCCTTACAGGTAAGTCGATTGATCTTGTAATTATAATGAGTTAGTGGTATATTTGCAGGCTTATAATTTGAATTTTAGTGACATAATTGTCCTGGGTGAATCGTTTGAATCCTATGATAACCAATACAATATTGACTGCTATAATATGTTTTGATAATGGAGCAATATAATAGGAATGATGGTGTTGTAATTTTTGTGAAATCAAGTGTGACTTCTGATATAAATCACACTCTACTAAAAAAATCAAATATTACCCTTAGTCAAATTAATATAAAAAAAGATAAAACTGCGATAAGCGTAATTTGTGCAATACTATACTAATACAAATAAACAGCTTTTCTTGACAGATCTTGAACATTACCTAGTTCGAGGCAAAAACGCGACATAAATATTTTTCTGGGCGATATTAACATTGATATTTTAAATAAAAACGACAATTGCGTTAATTCATATCTTTCTCTTTCTCCCATCTTCAAATCTGGAGATAAAACATATCAGCAATTATAGACCAATTAGTGTAATAAATAATTTTTCAAAGATATTCGAAAAATGCCTCAAGGACAGATTATTGACATTTCTGCAAAATAAAAACTTAATTTCAAAACGTCAATATGGTTTTCTTAATGGATGTAGCAATGAATAAAGAATAGGAAGGAAGGAGCAAAATACATATTGACATTAGACCGGAATGGTTCTTGCATATGGCGACCCAGATTACCAGTGGCGTCCCCTAAAACGATTGCACAACAAAAAAAATAAATACTTATACTATGTATTTATTATTTTTATTTATCTCAAAAAAAGTTATAATTTATAAATATTGCCAACATGTATATAAAAATACGTGCGTTTTTTGCATAAATGTTTTAACTTTGCTAGATACTATAGGTATATTCGAAATATAAAAATTAAATTCCTTAGGATAAATTTCACATGTGTAAACTTCATTTTATTAGCTAAATACCTATGTAAAGAAATCTTGGGAAAATACCAAGAAAAAGTGGTGTGTGAAAAAATGTTGTTTTCCCTATAATATGCTCTATGTTTTTCCATTAATTTTTTGGAAAAATATACCTGTTTTCTAGATTAATAGGTAAAGTGAAGTTTTAAATAAATAACATCACCAATTGACAATTATTCTAAATTACATGAATGATTATTACATGATGGTTATGATGTATGTAAAAAGCAGCGCTTATCCGAAAAAGAAATGCAAGTTTCTGTTTGTAAACATATAAGTTTAGGCACCTGACATTTACATACAGAAGTTTAATTTTCATAAAGTGTGGCAAACTTATTTGGAACAGCGACGTTTGAGGAGCGAAGCGAGGAAAGATGGCTTGCAGCCAATCGCCTTGATGAACTTTGTCACGAGGACGAGGGGAACTTGTCGCACCTGTTGCCGGATGTATCGGGCAAATAGATATAAATGTCGCAAATTTATTTAAATTGATAATGTGTAAAATAGATTATGAATTAAAGTTGAAGTAATAGTTAAGTTTCAGTTGCCAGTTATTTTCAATGAGTTAATAAGTATATTAAATTATGTGTTTATCTAAATAATAGGTATAAATATTAATTCTCAAAAAATATTAAAGTTACTCGACAACATCGCCAATTTTTTGTCCGCATTCTTTCCGCTGTTCAAGTTAAGGTGCGTACAGACCTGACGAGACGCGCGCGCGACACGCACGCGACGCGCCGACAACGCGCCTGCTACGCGAACGCGACGCGCACGGTTTTCTCTCGCGCCTGCTGTGAGCCATGTAGACAGACGCGCGCGCCACGCGACTAAGTTCTATTGCACTTCTTTACTGATTCTCGCGCGATTGCTACGCTCCTACTACTACCCGTCCACACTGCGCCTCGCTATTTCTTTGATCTGCCGTCGAAAAACCGACAGCAGACGGGTAGCAACGCGCCTCGGAGAGGCGGCGCTAGCGCCGCGCGCGCGCCCCGTCCACACTTCGGAATTTGGACTGTCGCGTGCGTGTCGCGCGCGCGTCGCGTCAGGTCTGTACGCACCTTTATACTTGCCACACTTTATTTGAAATGGAAAAGTATCAAACATAACGTTAAAAATGTTATCCGTTAAATCCTATAGCTTGCCTTTAAAATAACACTAAAATATTTAATAAATTAGTCAGCCTTAAGATATTTTATAAAATTGTCTCTAAATTGCTGTCATTTACATTTTTTTTTGGGATTTTTCTTTCCAGTAATGCTTTTTTAGTACTTAAACGACTGAGTAAATAAAATGAAAACGAATTTTTGCAAATTTGGGGGTGGATTCGTTTTAAATAAGGCATGAAAGTATAGTATATTATATTATATGACTCATTCTGACGTTATGTTTGGGTGCTTCCTACGTTTTGATGGTATTTCTTGTATTTAAAGCTATTTTTTGCGATTTACTTCGATTTGGAACATTGCTTATTTCTTTAGTAATATTATTGTAGATGTTGCGTTAATTCATGTAGTGTTTAATTAGATATTTAGTGGTAAAGGTGTGTATTTTGGTTTAAAGAAGCAAAGTAAACATGGTTAGTTGTGCAGCTTGTGGCCCTTCTAAAACTCCAACAAATTCAGAACTTGGAATAAAATTTCATCGGTAAGTAGGTACCTACTTTACCCCTTATTTTTCTGTTTTTTACCATTTAATAAAGCAAAATTATAAATTGTCTAATTGTGACAGATCTAATTATGGGCATACCCGTAAAAAAAATTGCATTAAAAATCAATTTTTGCAAGAACATTGGACAGTGCTAAAAGTAATAAATACTTTCCTTTTATACTTGACATGTTAAAGTTTATACTGCCAATAAACTGCTAAAATTTATTATTTGAATATATTTGGGCATTTGAAATGCAAAAATAAACAAAATATGGTTAGATAATAGTGGGGTAGTTTTGAAGTGTGCTTCTTATTAAAAAAAAAATATGTACTACCTAATTTTATTGAAGAAGCACCCTTCAAAACTAACGCACTATTCTCTAACCATATTTTGCATATTTTTGCATTTCCAATGCCCAAATATATTCAAATAACTAATTTTAGCAATTTATTGGCAGAATAAACTTTAACATGTCAAGTATAAAAGACAAATATTACTTTTAGCACTGTCCAGTAATATTCTTGCAAAAATTGATTTTTAATGCTATATTTTTACGGGTACGCTCATGATTAGATCTGTCACCTATTTGTTGACAATTAGACAATTTATAATTTTGCTTTATTAAATGGTAAAAAACAGAAAAATAGGGGGTAAAATACCTACCTACCGATCATTATCAGTTTACCAAACAAATTACAGATAAACTGAAAAAAAAATGAAAGGTGTATTGTGGTATTCTTGGACCTAGCGAAAGCTTTTGACACTGTGCCTTATGATCGACTTCTGGATATATTATTCAGAAATGGCGTTCGAGGCTCAGTACTAGATGTATTTCGAAATTATCTAACAAACAGGCAGCAATTCTTAAAAATTGATAATGCATTAAGTGATCCGCTGGAGATAGAAATGGGTATACCTCAGGGGACTGTATTAGGACCTTTACTGTTTATTACATACATTAATTCACTAACAGAGCTGGATATTGCAGATGGGTCTGTCGTATCCTACGCGGATGACACGGCCGTCATTTTTTCGGATAAAACTTGGTATAAAGTTAGAGATGGCACAATTGCTGGTATCAGTAAAGTAAAAAACTGGTTAGACACTTTTAAGCTCTCGCTTAATATATCAAAAACACATTATATTGCATTTTCTCTGACCGAAGCCAACCGCCCAGGATTTAATTCTTTTTACATGGGAAACGACACCCAGGATGTTATTAAAGAAGTCTCCTTTATTAAATATTTGGGCGTCCACCTTAAATGGAATCAACACATTCTAAATCTAACTAAAAATATTCGGAAACTGATAGATAAGTTTTATATTTTAAGACAAATTTTAAGTCAAAAATTATTAATTCCAGTTTATAAGGCGTTGGTGGAGTCACTGATCAGATATGGTATGTATAGTTGTATGGGGCGGTCTGTATCAAAACTTTAAAATCTTTGAATGTAGTACATAATTATATTTTAAAGGTTTTATTAAATTTGGAAAAAATAAACTCTATTCAACAAATTTATTGTACACAAGGGATATTTTTGATATTCGATCAATGTATGTCTTAGAGCTTTGTACGAAAAAATATTGAATTAAAAAATTATATAACGCATAGCTATAATACTCGAAAAAATATAAATAAACATTTATGTATCCCAAAAAGTAAAACAAACATAAATAAACGATTTATTAACTATCTTGCACCGAAAACTTTAAATATGAATCCACAAAATATTAAAAATATTCCAAACAACATAACATTTAAAAAAGAATGTAGAGACTTTATCCATATAAACAATAACAAATTTAAAGAACTTTTTCTTAGTAGCTAATGCTACAGGTTTACTGCATTTAGTTAAGTTTCCCGAAAATATAGGTGATGGAGAAATAGTGGAAGTCTGACGTGTTCATTTAAGACAATTGCCCATGAGATACGATGAATACTAATATGTGTCAACGGGTCGAAAAGTAAAGTCAGATTTATTCAAGAATGTTAAAACAATACCTTCTCACCGATTCTGTTTTAAATCGTTATCAAATATGTAATCAGAAAGTCAAAATGTATGCTCTCACTGCCTTGCATCGCCGTAATTACACCTTCATCTGGCATTTGTAGACAATATGGATAAAGGCAAGTATTTGAATCAGAGTTAAAAGGGCAATTTATTACCATTGAACAACAGGTACAATTAAGTTAAACTAACAACCAAGGAAGGCAATACTAAATGCATGATGTATACAACTAGAATCAAACAAAACAGAAACAGGATGAGGCAAAACATTACAATAGATTCAATATCAGCGCCAGAAGCAGATTTTGTACTTAGACCACCAATTGGACCTATAAAACTTTCGAATTTAAACTGTGTCTCAAAAATTAACAATTTTTGTAATAATCGAGAAAATATTTTTAGGCATTTTTCATAAATCACCCTGTATCTTAGAAACTAACAGGAATTTGACGACACTGTAGACGGATTCTGAATGGGGATCAAAAAAACGCAACATTTGTCTAATTTAACCGACCTCGTAGCTCCTACCGTTTCGGAGATAGCAATAGTGGCACACGGTATTATATA
>JAEQML010077445.1:0-12885 GCA_016904865.1 Pissodes strobi | reverse complement strand
AACATTCTTCAAATATCTTACTAATAAAAATTGGAGGCTTTAAACAGATCAATAAAGAAAAAACAATGCCTTCAATAACCTAAAAAATTGCCCAAAGACCCACTTACCTTGATAGCAAATTGTTCACCTAAACTTTTTACCCCTTTTGCTAAAAGAAAAATCAATATTTTTGCAGAGGTTCGGAAAACACCTGTATCAAGCCAAACAAACTTGTTGAAATAATGTGATTTCTTGTACAAGAGTGGTAGAGGACACGTTCTTCTAGAAGATGCGCCCCATTACAGTTTGGCGGTAAATTTAAACCGAGTATAGGGTATAGGGACCGTTTACAATTACCCCGGTTGCAGTGGCGTAACTACCATAAGACAAGTAAGCGCAATGCGTTGGGGCCCCCCAGGCTTGGGGGCCCACTCGTCCAGTGCCTAATATTGAAGGTTTCTGTCAACTGAACCCAGGAACATCTTTCTGTCAAGCAATGATTATTTTTTATTAAGTTCTGCATAATTTATTACCCAACGAAAAGTTTGGCAACATCAGTAATTCGCCAATCAGGATTAGTCCTAATTTGATTCGCAGTGGTTTGACATACCGGGAATCCCGTTTTGTTGACATATTTTAACCTGTTGCCAAGAGCATTACCTTACCATTATCTTATCAAAAAAAATATAAAAGCGCAAGTAAATAAAAGAAAACTAAAAAAATAAGTGGAATTAGAGAAAAATTGCGAAAATGTTTTTTGTTCGACGAAATCGCAGTCTGAGCCAAATTTGCAACCATTTACGTCCAAACACGATGACATTGAGGACAATAATTATATTTCTCAAGACGATCTCTCAGAATATTTGATCGATATAACACAACTTCAGGTGGCTAAGCCACAGGCATCAGCACAAGCGACCTAATTTTTCTGTGTGCTAAAAGTAAAAAGTTCGATGAAGCTGAAATATCGTCAGACGCCTTAATATCAAGTAAAGACACAATACACGAAATTGATTTAGGTAATTTTGTTAATAAACCATTAAGATGTAAATGTGAAAAAAAAACTTACAATAATTCGGGATGAAAGAATAGAAGCTGGGCGTATAAACAAAAATATGCTAGATTTTGAGTTGAGTTAGGGTATAAACAGAGTGTGTATTCGGTTACATTATGTGTTATCATCAGAAGTGAATTTTACTTCCAAAGCTTTACAAAAAGAGGCAGCTGCTTTGGACGAAGCTAATTCTGTTTTACTAAAGACAAAAAGCAATGTGGGTTAGTTTGGGTTAGAAAACTACCGTCAACGCTATAATGAGGTTCTAAGAGCAGCACGAACAACTGCTCTAAATTAGTATATTCCAACTAATTTTAAGAGTAAGCGACAAGGTTTTAAAAAAAAATTTGATGAATTAACTTTAGATCATCGTTTTGATTCCAGGGAATATTTTTGAAGTAAAAACTTCTTTAGGCGCGCTCTGCACTTTTTTTTGTGGGGGTTGAATGAGATTAAGCCGTCACGTAACGTAATGTAACGCTGCATGTTCCCGTATAGGTAGAGAATTGAAATTTTCGGGGGATGTAGCCGGGGTAAAAAGAAGATCCTGGACGAAAACGGGACTCCGTACCCCACCCCGTTTGGCCAAGGAGAAGGAAAAACTTAAATAATTAATTTCGGGAGAACGGGCGCCACATGGGGGGACACCTTAGACCATACGGGGGAGGACCTGGCCTCTAATTTAAGGGGGGGGGGGAGATTTTGCGGTATCTCTACAACGAAGGCTCGGATCGAAATTCTGACAAACGATGACCCCGCTTGTTGAAGTTTTCACTTCTATTGTGTGGTTTACACATTTTCATATTTTTAAATTGGTGTTTTTTTATCAGCTAATCACATTATAAAGTCTCAGTTAACAACTAGATTTACAGGTTTAAATAAGATAAGTGGTATCTTTTTGTTTTTGCAACCTAAAAATCTCATAAATTCAACAAACTCTAAAATCCTTAAGAGCTACAATCAACAAAAATATTCTCAAATCATATTGCAAAATTTCTCTTACAATTTATAAAAACAGAGTTAAATCAAGAAATGACTGCAAAAAAATGTTGATTTAAACAAATTGATATTAACCTATTATTAATTTTTACCATGCCGATTATATCTGTGTCAGCTGAAGAATCTTTTAGTAAACTATTAAGGAATCAAATAGGGCATGCAAGATCGATTTAAATATTTAATCTTTAATTTCCGTCGAAAGTGAAGCTCCCAACAAATTAGATCATAAATATGCATATGAATTTGCTGTGTGTAAAACGGGAAAAAAACGTTTTAGATTTTAATAAGGTTAAGTCGAGTGTTGCTTTAAACTAGGGAAATTTCATTAATATGTCCAAATTCGTTAATAACTACTACTTGGTCAGAAATTAAAGTTATTTTAGAGTTTTTTTTTTTTTTGATGAAAAAGAAATATTTTGATGTTATATGTAAAATAGGTAAAAACATTAAAGCTGGTTGTTTAATTTTTATTTAGTATTTGTGATTTGTGACTGAAAGGGGGGCCTTCTTATGTATCGTGCGTTGGGGCCAAAAAATTTTAGTTACGCCACTGCCCGGTTGACCCTACATGTGAGAGCAGTAAGCTCTGTAAGCAGGCCACGTACATTCTGGTAGTAAATGTTAAGATTAGATAATCGGCTAGCACCCTCGATAGCTGCATGAAATATCGTTATGGCACAACAATGATTAAAGTGTCTACAAAGGCATAGCTAAAAAAAATAATGGGAAATATTCCAATTTCATTTTATGGAATCCCTGATGGGCACGTTTTTAGCTTTGGTACCAGTGGGGCTTCTTAAATAACATTTATCCAAATATATCCTGATATAATTCTAGCCGTGTACGGAGTAATATGCCTTCGCAGAGACGAGCGCTCCCTCGTCGTTTTATGGCTAAGGTTTTATAGATAACATGACTCTAACGTAAAGCTAATATTTCCATAATATATTCTTAGATGTAACTGAAGGCTTTTTAGACACATGACTTAGCCTTAATAGAAAAATCTTTATATTAAGCAAAATTTCTGATATATCAAATCAACTACACTAAAAATAATTGAAATATAGAGGATACTTCCTAAAAAAAACTCTGGAGAAGTTTTAATTTCAACAATTTTTTAACCTTAAAGCTATTATCGAGATTACGAGAATTTGGTAGATATTAATTTTAAAATTGATCTCACCTAATGAATTGCTTTACACCCTCACTCTCATATTAACAGACACCTATAGCCTATATTCAAATTTAGGGGCTAAAAGTGCAAAATTGTCTGCAAAATTAATGCAAATCCACTCTAAAATTCTTGCAATATCTAGGCATATCTCCCTCCAGTATAAACAAACATCATTACTACCAAGTTAATTAATCTGTTTTAATGATGATATTTACAATACAGGACTTATTCGTAGTTTTTCTTAAAAAAAAGTACAGCATGTACACTATCCACTATTCTTAAAGTTTGAAAAATAAGTATAAAAGTACTATATGATTTTTGTCCCTAAAAATTAAAAGCTTTCTTCGAAGTCTTCTCATGTACAACTACCATTGGTCATTTACAGTTTATTACGTTTCAAAATAGAACCTTCAACCCTCAAAATTTTCTGCTCCGGCATTCACTATTGTTGCTAAGTCATCTTTCCTTTCATTCAGTCTCTCTCTTATGAGCTCGGCGATAGCTCTTTGAGTCTGCCTTTCCAATTTTTCCATCTTTTTCGTAATGTCTCTTTTTAAATCCCAGTCAGGTTTTCTAGGTGCTAAAGATGTTACATCAAGCTGGTCCATTAAAATTTGGGCTTTAGCTGATTCCAACTGTTCATGAACCTTTTTTAAAAAAGAAAAATGAATAGCCATTAGAAAACACATTCAAGTTTATAAATTAGGCATATCAAATTAACGGAACATTTTATTGTGCAGAAATAAATGTCACCTAGTTTAGTGACACGTAGGTTTCGAAACATTTACATTTATATGTTGGGATACTATCTTATGTAATAAGTGCATCAAAGCTATTGATAATTTTTCATGACAGCTTGTTCATCTTATGCTACATGAGTGATGTTCATTCACTTCCCGAATAATGACTATCTGTAACTGACATATTTTTGGTATTTTTTTAGAAGACGTGTCAGACCGATGTTGCCGTTTTTTCCTCAGAAACACACAAGTTGGGTGTTTTTACGTCATTTTTAGACGTTTTTTATTTTCAGAAACCTAACAGTAATCAATTGTTTAGCGGTGCGTGGTAGGGTAAAAAAATGTATAAAAATTTAAAATATTGAATTTGCAAAGACGAATTTTGTTAAAAATATGTGTTACTTTTATAAATATTCCAGTGGCGTAATGAGGTTAAGAAAAAAAGCTACACTGCACCAATGCAGTTGGTTGATTAATTGTTTATCATTCTACTAATATTTCACTTCTTGTATGGCACCCCGCTCGCTCTGGTGTCACACAGAACTATCCCAACCTAACCCAAGGCATGCCCAAATTTAAAAAAAAACTGAATTGATACTGCCATAAACTTTAGTCTTTTGCACACGTGAAACTCTATTTTATTTTCTTGACAGGAAAGTACGAGTTTCCGCAAAGCAAAGTGTACTGTAGTACACTTCGATAGGTCCGTTGCAAGCTTAGATAACATCAAAATTGAAAACCTAATCTGACACTTCTTCTAAAAAATTACCACATTTTTGTGTGTGCAAATAGCGGCATTAAACTATTTTAGACTGACAGATCGTTGAAAATATATTGTGTAATAAATTAATGAAAACAGAGGTTGAGGCATATTTAGATATATTTCCATGAACTAATATAATTTGCAGAATGGATATCTTAATAAGAGGAAAGGTGTGACACCTGCAGTTGAATTATCAATGTGGTATTTCACTGCAGAAAAATTACCACTGTAATTTATCGATAATTGCACACTTTTTATAGGAATATTTATTCATGAGGGAAATATTCTAAGACATCTTGCAAGCAATGAAACACAGCATTTACAGTACTCACTTGCTCACCAATGTTTTCCGGCTGAATATCCGTTATGACATTATCATGTAGCTTTTCATCTATTGGTTTATAACTTCTAAATATGGGTTTTGGCAACATTTCTTGCTCACTATCCTGGTGTTTCGAATCGAGTTCATTTAAACCGGATTTTCCGTCTCGCTTACGTTTAAGATTTAATAACTTCTGCCTCCTTTTCGCGGCTAGTTCTTCCAAAGGCCGTGGAGCATCATTTGAAGCCATTGTCATGATAATTTGCAAGAGTTCTATAATATAAACATAAAATAATCAGATATATAAATCAAAACCCAAGAAGAACATAATTATAAAAACATTCAACAAATAACATAATAACTAACCAATAAACCAAAGATATTCTTCTTTTTATTTTGACATTTTGAGCTGCATCAGCGGGCTTTTACTTCAGTGTGAAAGCTGTGTGCCAGCTCTCGACGTTTAGCGCTCAGGAAAATACGGCAACACTGATAGATGGCTTATGGTAGCTTTCCAATCAATTTCATATTTAAATCAGAAAATTGTGATCTTAAGAAGCAATGAATGCATTGATGAATATACAATTTCATATATATGGTAGACGTGTTGATTTTACTTACATTTTAACGCTAGTAGAATTGGGTGTATACCATCTGGCAAATCCAAGCATAAATAAAATCTTGTTAATGTGCTAAACATTTCCGGTTTTAAATAATATTATTAGTTATCCACGTTTCCGGTTATAAATTATTATCTAAATGGCTAGAAAGGAGAATTTTAAAATTATTTCTAATTTGTAAATTAAATAAGTAGCCAACTGCGTGTTAAGCGATTGCTATTATAGAAATAGCTAATAACAATTTTACACTAATTTAAGTATAATATTGAAATTTAATGTAAGACTTTAGACTTTCTTGATTGCACTACAGCAACGAGGCCAAACAAGCATCTTGAGATGAGGTGCGAATATTCCCGCTTAGTTTTTACAAAAACCAGAAGTGGCTCTTCTTCTTGTCTTCGTTCCATTGGCTACAGAGTTACTTCCTAAAGGATTCATCAGAACTTTGTCATTAGACCCTCAAAGGAGCGATAGCTGGCATATAACAAGAGAGTGGCTTCAATTTATAAATTTCAGGCAAAATTGAGAAAAGAACTTTGGAAAACTATAAGGAAAAAGTTCATTTCCTTTAGTTTAATCTCCTTATCTTTACTTACTCTATGGGGAAGTGTAAAGATTAGAATATGAAACCGAGCTCATTTGCGTGTTTTTGGCGATATGGGAGTAAGTGTTAGCCACATTTGTTTTTGGGGTGAAGCCACAAAGGATGTTCCTAGGGCACTCGACGAGCGATACGTAAGCAAAGCAGTTGCTTAACGCGAGCTTGAATTCCTGCAGGTTGTAATTATGTGGGAAGCAACTTTTCTAGGAGTAAGTTCTACAGTGGTCAAATGCATGAGAGATAAGTATTTTAAAAAGGGGACGTTCTACGGGTGTCCAGTTGTATAGCATACGGGCACGCTCTTACAGCCTTACCTGATTGATGCCTGACAAACACTGTTAAAGGTGGGATGATCGTGAGAACCATGCTAAGATCCGACATTCCTATATGTCTCAAAAGAAAAGTGTACAATCAATACATTCTACCAGTACTTACGTATAGTGCTGAAACACTTACGTTAACAAAGAGAAAAAATACATAAAATTTCAGGGTTACGGAGAGCAATGGAAAGGTCAACGCCGGGTCTGACCTTTCGGGGTTCCAGAAGTGACCGATGTAGTCGATGTGATAAGGCAACTAAAATGGAATTGGAGTGACGACGTTGAGAGAATGGTTTATATAATAGATGGATAAACGGAATCCTGGTGTGCAGACCAAGACAGGATGACCTTAGGAGCGATGATTTGAAGCGAATAGCCGGAAACTGGATGCAAACAACTCAAGATTGTGATAGGTGGAAAGAATTAAGTGGAGCCTCTCTTCAGCAGTAGGCGGAACAGACTTAATGATGATGATAATGATAAATGTCTTTGGAATTATCTCGAGTTAGTAAAGAATTTAAATGAAACCAAAAAAATTACTTATATGTTAGGGAAGCCGTCTTGACTCCCCTGCGAGATGCGCATATGACTGAGGGTTTTGTTTTTAACTTCGCTTGACTCAGGAAAATTACTGAGTTGATATAGTGATTCGTCCTGGAAATGATGTAAATTCAAATCCAGGTAATCATAATAGCCAGAATATTGTTATTAATTTGGTTACCGAAATAGTTGATGACATGAATGGTGCTGCAATTAAGCAATCCGAAAGCCGAGAAGCCAGTATTTAGACAAAAATAGCATAGCTCCGGAAACGCAGAAGTTTCAGTACGTCATTACAAAACTAAAATTAGAAGAAAAGAAAAGCATTACCAAAAGATTCTTGTGGAAACAAGTAACAAAAATACCGTAATAAAAAGATTCAATAAAGTTATCAAGTTTTACCTACAGGATCAAAGCTGATAGTGGTAAAATATAGGAAGTATGTAAAATATTTGTCTTGACAACTCTTGGATATTTGCCTAACAATGACCGACTCATCCGTTACAGTTAAATGCGGAGAAAACCCGAATAGGAAGCGTTAGTTCATCGAAAAAGATAGATCAAGTTCCCGTTACAGGAGGGAGCACGCTCCTAATAGGAGATACCTTCTATGTATAACGACTTCAAGGCAAAACATCCAACTATTAACTTCTCCTATTATTTATATAGAGAAGTCGTCAGTAAAATCAATATTTCATTTTCTGCATTTTGGCTCGAAAAGTGCTTGAATTGTGCAACATTCAAAAATCATGTAAGCAGCACCAATCATGATTCTAAAACTTGAAAAATTACTGCGTCGAGTTTGTTTCGTTGAATAAACATATTGGACTAGCATATTCAGCTCGACAACAATATCAAATTGATGCTGAAACTGATGATCATAACACACTGGCAGCAAATGTCCAGAAGGTAAAATACAATTATTTTATATTTTTTTTCTGATGGTTATTATGTTTTCACGGCTTCTACCATGTCCATTGCGGTCTATGGCGAGGCTTGTCTGGGGACCTAACCATCCTGGGTATGCCAGGTGACGTGTTGGTCCCTGAGATAGGCTCTCACGAGGAGCTGAACTTCCTATTCCCTACGAAGGAGGATTGGATGGACGGAAGGATGGGATCCTGGGATGGACTAGTCTGGTTCACAGACGGGTCCAGAATGTGGGCACTGTCTGGAGCTGGCGCGTACTGTGAGGCCCTGGGGCGGGAATTATCCGCCCCACTGGGCGAGCACACTACGGTTTTCCAAGCGAAAGTTTTTGTGATCATGATGGGGGGGTCTGGGAGTCGTTAAGTCTCAATGTCGGTGGCAGGAAGGTTTTCTTTTGCTCCGACAGCAAGGCCACACTCATGGCGCAGGGCCTTGATAGGATTCTACACAGAGCACTGTAGGCTTAGACGGCACCTGACTCTGCTGAGAATTGCAGAGGAGGAGGAGTGTAGATAGTGTATGAAGGACGATGAGACCCCATACTATCTACTTACGGAACGTGGCAAGACTCAGAATCTTTTGCGCGACGCCTATCGAGCCAGATTCAGTGCGTCGTGTTAGTCTGAAGGAGATGTGAGCTTTCTTAAGGAAGACCAGCATCCTGGAGGTTCTCTAATGCGGGCTGGGGGCAAAACGGGCCCAATGTGTAGCCTAGGTACAAGGCCCGCTAGGGGCCACCCCTTCTGAATGATACTGATACTTATGTTTTCGCGGTGTGAAATGTTCAAGGAGGTGCTTTTCGTGTCGCGTATTATAGCATTCAATGAAAGTATTGTTCCAATAGCAAGAGAACGTAAAAGATTCCCCACCCCACCGCAGTAGTTTGGCATGAGGTGTTGTCGGGACGATCCAAAGAAGACATCATTAGTGTTTTCTATGTTTTTTTTTTAGCTGATAGAGATGTTGAAAATGTCCTGGTCCTTCTTTAGTTTCTGCGTCTATCTGGTAAATTTATGTCAGCCACCAGGTAGAGAAGTCCTAAAGCAAATAAAAAAAGTATATGATTTTGAAGATTACAAAGCTGCCGTTCAAAAGGCAAACTCTTCCAAAGTGAAGTTAATTGAAATGAGAATTCATTTTTTTTTAATTGAGAAGACAAAAGTTCTCAATAAAGCACCCAGAGAATGGTCGAGGAAAAACTAAATGCAAGATTGAATATCGGGGCATTATTTACGGTAGAAGGGACACTTTCATAAACAGATTTCGTGGAATTATTCCCATTACTAGAATGAACTTTTTGAATAATTTGCCTGTTTCCACAAATCCTGCAGAGGACTATAAATGAAGCTATATCTGATTTGGCATAATATTTCTGTGAATTTTGTTAGGCATTAGTGTTTTTGTTTTTAGTCTCAAATGTTGTTTAAGTTAGAGAAAATGTTGTTTAAATTACGATGTAGTTTATTAGGTTATAACTAGTGTCTTTTAAGCAATAAATGTATCTTATTTTAAGCGCAGATGTACATTAAAGATCTTACGTTTTATTAACCATTTACTTCAAAGTAGTTTTTCCACACATTAAAGTCAAAGGTCAAAGTTTGGTATAAAAAGCTGTGCAGCAGCCCATACCGACAGACTTTGATATCCAGTGCGAATTACCGAAAGGGAAAAGCCCCTCTGGTAGATCAAAGCTCTCACTTTTAAAAAAAGACCTATCAGTGCGAATTACCGAAAGGGAAAAGCCACTCTGATCAGACACGGTTAAAAAAGACCTATCAGTGCGAATTACCGAAAGGGAAAAGCCACTCTGATCAGGCACGCCTTAAAAGTGAATCAGTGAAAATTAATAACGCCATAAGGCAAAGTTCTGTTTAAATTAACTACATATAAAAAGTAAACTACGTAACTAAATATTCAGCCAGATCAAATAATCTATCCGCCCGTCAGTCTAATTGTAACAGCCCTTCAGGCTAGCTTTCCCTCTCTCTCGCTGCTGTTCGTGGTTAACATTTTCGCGAGGATTATCCCAGGGGACTTACGAGATATGCATTCCCGAATATTTTGGTAATACTTACAACCTTCTATACTCAACCTGAAGTTAATAAACCAAGCCTTTTTTACACCGAGTGTTTCTATCCATCTCTCCCAACTACCTATATCTGAGCTCCGTCTTCTGAAAGAGCACAGCGCAACTACTGCAACGAAATCAGTTCCATAGGCAACAAGCGGTAGGAGCGTATATGTGACAATATATCTTCTTCTTCAAGTGCCGTCTTCGTTCCGAAGGTTGGCAATCATCAAGGCTACACGTATTTTCGAGACTGCTGTTCTAAACAAGTGGTTATTGATGGTGTGAAACCATTTGCGTAGGTTTTTCAACCAGAAGTGTCTTCGCCTTCCTACTGATCTTTTTCCACTTATTTTTCCTTGTATTATTAGTTGGAGTAATTGGTATTTGTCCCCTCTCATAATGTGTCCCAGGTAGAGCAGTTTCCTCTTTTTAATAGTCAGGATAATTTAATTTTCTTTCTTCATACGTCTTAACACCTCGACATTGGTGATTCTCTGTACCCAGGAAATTCGTAATATTCTACGATATAACCAGCACTCAAATGCCTCTATTTTTCTCATATCGTTCTTCTTTAGTGTCCATGATTCTAAGCCATAGTATAGCACTGATAGAACATGGCATCTCATAAGACGTATTTTTAGTTCTAAGCTTAGGTCTCGACTGCAGAATACTTGTTCCTCGGGCTTTTTCAATTCGTGTCCTTATTTCTTGAGAGCTGTCAACAGTTTCGTTAAAAAGAGTACCCAAATAAATATATTTCCTCACTCTTTCAATTGGTTGGTCGAGTATATATATATATATATATATACCTGGCAGCAATTTAGAATTGATTTCTGTAACATAAGAGGCCTAAATACAAACATAAATTCGGTACACCAACATCTACAAGCAAATAGACCACACATACTAGCCCTTACAGAAACACAAGTATGTTCTACAACAACAACAGTGAACTACCCTTATCCTGGTTACGACTTACATACCCAATTTAGACATAAGTTCGGAATATGCCTTTTTGTCCGAAGCGACCTTTCATGTCACCGCGAGGAAGCACTCGAACCGAACAACCTTGACGTCATGTGGCTCAAGTTCACCGCCAAGGGATTAACCAAGTTTATATGTTGTCTCTATCGCCCTCCGAGGAATAGAGCCTACCAAAGCTTTTTTTCAACACTAGCTACCACTTTTGACTCAATACAGGTTGATCACCCCAGTTCAGAAATAATCGTTCTGGGAGACTTCAATGCCCACAACACCAACTGGCTCAAACATCACAACAAGACCGACAACGAAGGTAGAGAGGCTGAAGCATTCGCCATCAGCTGCGGACTTACTCAAATTGTAGACGAACCAACTCGAATCTCAGAGAGGGGCGAATTCGCCGCCCTCCTGGATCTTTTTCTAACCACCAATCCTGACCAGTACACAGTTACAGTTGGTCCACCATTAGGTACTTCCGACCACAAACTTATTACAACAGTTTGTGAATTGCCACTCATACAGAAGGACCCACCATTGCCTCGCAAAATCTGGCATTACAATTCTGCAAACTGGGACGATCTAAGGGAGTTCTACCTAGATTTTCCTTGGCTCGACGTCTGCTTTGGCGGTGACGACCCGTCAGTCTGCTGCGAAAAGATCACGCAAGTAATCTCCTCAGGAATGGAAGCATATATCCCAAATTCCATCAAGTTACCATCAAAAGGAAAGCCCTGGTTCGATAGAAGATGCGAAAGAGCTGTGGGTAGGAAACAGCAAGCCTACAAGTACTGGCAGCAAAATCAGACCGCTGAAAATCGCAATTATTTTGTCGAAGCGAGGAACGAATGCAAGCATGTTATCGACGAAACTAAGGACAAACACAATCAAAGGATCAGGAATAAACTTTTGCAATGCCCCAGTGGCTCCAGGAATTTCTGGTCGGTAGCAAAGGCAGTAAGTAACAACTTTACAGAAACGTCTCTCCCACCTTTGACAGACGAACGTGGCATCACGGCGACTACAGCCAAGGAAAAAGCAAACATGCTCGCCAAAATGTTTTCTTCGCACTTTACCTTGGACGTCCCCCAAGGCAAGACTCTCCCCACCATATCGAACATCAACACTACCATGGCAGAAGTCAAATTTCATCACCGTGATATCCGAAAAATCCTTAAAAATCTAGATACGCAAAAGGCATCAGGACCGGACGGAATACCTGCCATCGTGTTAAAGAACTGCGCCAACGAACTAACACCCGTTTTTTCCAGGCTTTTTTCTCTGTCTTACGGAAAAGGGATTTACCCATCGTCTTGGAAAGTCGCTCGAGTGCAACCTGTTCCAAAAAAAGGCAAGAAAACCACGCCCTCAAACTATCGTCCAATTGCCTTGCTTCCAATAATCTCCAAAGTCATGGAACGTGTAGTCAATCAGCAACTACTCAAGTACCTCGAGAACAACAAAATAATCAGCGATAATCAATACGGCTTTCGCAAAGAGAGATCGACAGGAGATATATTGGCCTATGTCACTCATATATGGAGTAGGGCAATTGAGAACTACGGAAAGTCTCGAGCGATTGCGTTGGATATTTCAAAGGCATTCGACAGAGTTTGGCATGACGGACTGCTCAACAAACTACCGTCCTTCGGACTGCCAGCCTCTCTCTGCAGCTGGCTTGCCAGTTTCCTTAAGAGCCGATCTCTGCACGTTGCAGTCGATGGACACATCTCGGACACATTCACCATCAACGCGGGCGTGCCTCAGGGCGCAATACTTTCACCAACTCTGTTC
>JAEQML010077444.1:0-12885 GCA_016904865.1 Pissodes strobi | reverse complement strand
TAGAAATGCAGTCACAAATTGAATGATAAATGCAAATTTTAGTTTAATAACTCTTGAGTTGTTGACGCTTATTTTGATGTTTGTTTGTATTGTATCTATGTTGCTATGACAACACTTTTACCTCCGCCGGCGGAAAAGTGAAAAGTAAAGCTCCGGCGGAGGAAAAACGAAACTTCACTGCCGCCTACACAGTCGAGTAATGACGGATTTGCTGACGTTTGAAGAAAAAATATATTTTAACGGTTATGTAGAATACATTGTGAATAAGGCAATGAAGATTCTTGTTTTTGTACGTCACACTCTGACTGATTTTAATGACGTTCTCTCTTTTAAGGTGTTGTATTGTTCCTATGTTAGGTCAATTATTGGATATGCGTATCCTGTTTAGTTTCCATATTATAGAGTCTATGTTGAGCAACTGGAAAGCGCCTATAAAATGAATTCTTCTCCAGTTAAAGATATTGATTATAACAAAATGAAGCAAATGTTAAATATGGATTATGTTGCAAATGGAAGAATAATAACAGGCCTATGTACTCTGTTTATAATTTTAAACTCTAAATTTAATGGTCCAGAGCTATTAGAAAAAATTGAAATATTTGTTCCAGCAAAAGAAACACCATATTTCATGTACCTTTCCATCGTACAAACTGGGATTTCATCATCAACCACAAGGATTTGTAATACTGGAAATAGCACGTGTACCCTTAATCATATTGATTTTTTTAGTCCCGATTTCAATCCAAACAAAAGTTGTAAGGGTAATGAGAATTTTTTTTAAGAGTTGGCTAAATTTAGGAAACTTGTAAATGGATTTATCCGTCATCTGTCATAAAATGAACCGATGAAAATCGCAATTATTTTGCCGGAGCGAGAAACGAATGCAAACGTGTGATTGACGAAATTAAGGACAAATACAATCAGAGGATCAGGAATAACTTTTGCAATGCCCCAGTGGTTCCAGGAATTTCTGGTCGGTAGCAAAGGCAGTAAGTAATAACTTTACAAAAACGTCTCTCCCACCTTTGATAGAGGAAGGCAGCATCACGGCGACTACAGCTAAGGAAAAAAGCACACATGCTCGCTAAAATGTTTTCATCCCACTCTGTACCTTAAACGTCCCCCAAGGCAAGGCTCTCCTCACCATACCCAACATCAACACTATGGCAGAAGTTAAGTTTCACCACCGTAATATTCGTAAAATCCTGGAAGAGCTAGATACGTAACAGGTATCAGGACCGAACGGAATACCGGTCATCGTATTAAAAAATTGCGCCAACGCATTAACCCACTTTTTCCAGGCTTTTTTCTTCGTCTTACCGAAAAGGGATTTACCCATCTTCTTGGAAAGTCGTTCGAGTGCAACCTGTGCCAAAAGAGACAAGGAAACCATGCCCTCAAACTATCGCCTTACTTCCAATAATCCCCAAAGTCATGGAACGTGTAGTCAATCAGCAACTACTCAGGTACCTCCAGACCAACAAAATAATTAGCGATAACCAATACGGCTTTCGCAAAAAGTGAGATCGACATGAGATATATTAGCCTATGTCACTCATATATGAGAAATACGGAGTATCTGGCTTACCAATTTCCTTAAGAACCGATATCTGCACGTTCCAGTTGACGGATATATCTCAGGCACGTTCATCATTAATGCGGACGTGCCTCAGGGCGCAATATTTTCGTCAACTCTGTTTCTATTGTATATTAATGACTTGCGGACCGACACCAATAATCCTGTTTACAGTTTTGCAAATGTCAGTACTCTTGCCTCCCAATCTAGATCAGAAAAACCTTTACCGCGTCTGAGACTCATCACCGCAGACAGGAGCAGATTACAACAATTAATCAAGATCTGGAAAAAAGTTCAAACTTGGGGCGACAGAAATTTGGTCCAGTTCAATGCAGCAAAATCCCAAGCAGCCACGTTTAAGTTTGAAAGAAAAAATATTACCGCCAATGCGAAAAATGGAAAAAAGGTTACCCCTAATTCAAAAGTAAATCATATAGTTAAGAATTACAGTACCCCAAGAAAAAAAGAGAAAGCTTCTGTTTGGCGAAGTTCTATATCGAGACATGTCATCAAATTTTACATGATAAATCATCAAAACAATTTTTCCCCAAAACTGTCAATGGCAGAATGTTAAGAAAATAGTGTAGGCTCTTGAAGGAGACTGAAAGCATTCTAATAAAAAACATCCAACAATGCCGAGATACGAGCGAGCTTAAATTCCATCGATGGAAAAAGTGAAAAGCATGTCACAAATTGTTTACAGAGTGACAATAACTCAAGAGTATGCCCAGGACAAAAGATACCATTACAAGGAAAGGCATAAAAACAGAAGAGATTTCTAAACAACATCTTTATTCAAATTAGATGTCAAAATTCCTTTGTCATACTCAACATTTTACAGACTACGAACGTTCTGGTAGTACCTCCTGGGAATCTGGTCGAGACATATGTCTCTGTATTATACACGAAAATTTTAATATGTTGGTAGAATCTCTTCACAAAATCAAAGTATTCATCTGGGTTGATAATAGTATTGTGCATATATGATATGGTAGGTTGTAACAGTCCGATTTTGCCAATGTCAAATATTTTTAAAATTTCATTTATATGCCGCATTTAGGGAAAAAGATGATGTATTTTGCACTCATCGGTTTATTAATTCTAAATTTATTGATCTGATTTGCTGTTAATACGCTTGAAATTGCCGAATTTCTTAATGTAAATTAACTCTATTCTAAGTATGGGTTAACGATATATTTTTATTAGCATTTATAACACGTTGTGACTATGTTTATTTTAGTTGATAAGCGAAGCACATTGTTTTTAGAATAGCTTGGCTTGATTTATATTACATTACCGTAGCACGGTCAACAAACCGATTTATATTTTTAAGAATTCTGTTAGTGAAGCCTGCAAATATGCTGCATTTGACTCGTCGATCCATATTTTCAATTTTGGTTGGCATATTCCATAACCTTTTAGGAACCCCTTGGTTGCTGAACACCAATTGCCGGCCGCCATTTCTGAAGATCGTCAGATCGTTTTGGGACCGCTTTAAAATATATTTATCTCTTCACACGGCAGGTTGCAGTTTTTGTAATGTTCGCTTGTTCGTTCCAAGTAATAGGAATGTACTATTTATTATAAATGCCAGCTGTCGATTTACATTTTTAAAAAGTTTATCGTTTTGTTAGGGAATATTCTCTGTTAATTCTTGAATACTTTGATTTCGATGCCTTAATTGTGACTTCCGCTGTCATGTTATTCTCATAATAAACGAGACTAAGTTTGTCATCTTAGATTCCTGGCATCGAAATCGCTTGGCTTGTTTCATTCCTACTTCTTGATCGAACATAGGCAAAGGCAATTTGACGAAAACGATCGAGAGTTCTTTCTAGTTAGACCGGTCGGCGAGGAGAGAAGCTTTCTGTTTGAGTGCAGTTTCAGAGACTCCACAGCTAGTTTGTGATTTAATTCCGCCCATTTATTGGAGATATATTGTGGAATCTTTCGGTGTTTTGACACGACCGATTTTCGGGATCTACACACTGTACTGGGTAAGCATTTTCTCTGAATTTCTTTTTTATTGCCTGTGAAGCGCGTAGACGCCATGATGCTAACGGTTTTTTTCCATTATTTCTAGAGGCTTTTCACGTTCGCCAGGTAAGACCGAGACCGTCGAATTTCCCTAGCCCTCACACACACTAACGAGGGAATTATTGCTCTAGTTTTGCCTTAATTAATGTTTTAATTGCTTTATCTGTGTAACCTTTTTTGTGCTTATACCGCCATTTGCTTGCGTCCCATATGTTATCTTATCTATTCCATTTTATCAAATCTGAATTTTTATTTTAATGTAACTTGAGTTTTGATCGTATGGGGAAGTTTATATTTTCTTTTAGGGGTGATTCGTCCCTATCTCTTGTTATATTCAAGTTGTCTGTACCTTGGTACCTTTTTTATTTGCTGATGGGCATTGCAAGTCCATGGGTTTTTTTTTCTGGGGGAACTTGTTTTATAAAGAAAATATATTTTTCCAAGGGGGGGCTATGGTTTTTATTAAGGTAAGGGGGCTTTGTCTAATGCGCACTGGGTTATTTCAGCGTTTTTTCCGGAGGGTCACAACTTTTATTGGAGGGCCACAACCTTTACTGGAGGACCACTACTTTTACCTGCAGACTAGAACCATCTTTTTCTAGTGGGTTGGAAGCAGGCTTTGCCAGCAGCAATTGTCAGCCAATCTCCACACCGAGCTATCGAGACCTCGGCTAGATCTTCCTTCGGGGCCATCGAGAGGCAGTACCTAAGGTATCTATAGGTGCCCGGGCGCCTCCACCAGAGTTCGACGACCGGATTTGGGGTATTATACAGAAGCTTTATGTTTCATTGATTCGTTTGTTTACCTGTTAAATATAATCGCTCTTAGTTTTCCTTTTTTAATATAACTCAAACATTTACGGCCAAGCTTCGACATAGCTCATTAATTTTATTTTCATTTATTCACTGGTTTATCGGACCAGTTAATCTGTTTGCTCTGAATTTTCTCTCTCTTTAATATAAGTCAAGCGTTGGCTCAATAATCTTATTCTTTTCATTCATTTAACAAGTAATATAACCGCTCTGAAGTTCCTCTTTGTATAATATAAATCAAGCATCGACTGCCACGCTTTCAATAGTTTTATTCTAGTTTTGTTCTTTTATTAACTTATCGAGTCATTTGATTTAATTATTGTGGCCGTTTATTGTTACATGTTATCATTGCACATTTAAAATCTGCAGCTATTAGCGCAATGTTAGCTTAGTTAACGTCAAAGTGATCCCTTCGGTTAGTAGTATTTAGGGCATTTAGTTGTAAGGCATACAGAACCGAGTATTAACAACTGAATTGGTCTGCGCACCATCTCCATATTGTGCTCTGTTTATTTCATCAATTACTTTAATAATCATTTGACATTCTTTTGTCTTGACTAATCGTTTTTCAATTCAACATTTTACTCCAGATAGATTGTTGCTGTGTTTTCAAAAAAAAAGAACTTAGTAGAAAATATACTGTTTCTTAAATTTTAGATTGTGTTTTCTTGATAAGTTAAGTTAATTGATTAATTATTGATTTAATAAGCCAGCCTATATTCTCGTTTTCTTGTTGGTTTGAAATTAAGTACCGGTTGATTTAATGAGCCGACCTGGCCACCCTGCACAACACCAGCAGAGCTTTTTCCATTTAGTTGGATAGAACGGGTGGCGCTCAAACGACCCCACTACTGGGGCCGGGCAATTGTAACACGACTCTCCGGGGCTAGGTTTCTTTTTAATTAAAAACAAAAAAAAATCTTTACTTTGTTTTTAAATTTTAATAAGAAAAAAAACGGGTTGCAAGGTTTGTTAAAAATTTCCAAAGGATCATGTTGAAAGATTGGACAGAAAGACAAAAAGGCATATTAAAATTTCAAGACTTCAAGGTGTTATTAAGTATAATTAATTTATGAGTAGGGTCGATATGACAGACCGAATGGTTGCTCAGTACCCACACGCAGCAAATTGCATAAAAATATTATGTGAGAATTATTTACCATTTTCTTAATATTTCGATGGAAAATGCCTGGATTTTATCCACGACGTCACTTTTGGATTTCAAGGCTTCAACTGTAGCCATCACCATAATAGCAAACGAAAGCGTCCCTTTTCCGTTCAGATTAATCCTGCTGTCGATAAAAAAGAGCTTGACTAAATACTTCAGTTGAAGTAAGAAGGGATGGACTTAGTTTCCCATAAAAATGGAATACAGAAGCCTTCCCAGATACCATGACGGACATGAAGGACATGATATGCATGCAAGAAGTGCAAACATCCACTTTGCCCCGAATGCATGGAAAATTTTCACAATATTCACACTTAAATACATGATATTTGTTGCCAATTTTATACCAATTTTGTTTTTTGAAAATAAATTTGTTCTTGAAGAGGTTAAGCAACTTAAAAACAAGCTTTCGGAACAGGATGGCATTATTCACATGGATTTTAATGAAACTTATAGCACCAAATTCAGTGAAGAACTTCAAGCATTTCATTTCGGTGGATCAAGAAGACAATAAGTCTTTCACACTATTGTTGTTTACATGCGGAAATCTGATCATTCTTTATCCAATTCTTGCAACTGTTTAGTGCCTGACAATCTGGCACACGGCCCCGGTGCCATTTGGGCACATCTACGGTCAATTTTGAAATTTATCCCTAACAAAAAGTAATATTCCTTTTCTTAATGATAATCCAGTCACACAATGCAGAAGCAAAACCATGGTCTACATGCCGGCCACTCAGCTAAAAATATTTTCACCAAATATAACTGGGCTTTCTGAAAGCATTATGATGTGACACATGGAAAAGGTACCCCAGATAATGTCGGAGCTGTCTGCAAAAGAACTGCTGATAGATTTGTACGATTATGTAAAGATATTTCTTCATTAAATTCGTCAACGAAAATTATGAGACTATCTAATTTCCACTCATTAAGACTTAATTAACATTACAAACGATTGTAATATTGATGAAATGTCTGTTATAATCAAACTAAATGAAGCAAAAAAATTACAGTCTTCTGGAACGTTACGCGTCTTGAGTTATTTTTGTAGTTATCCTAATGTTAATAATACCATCGGTTTTCTTTGTTCGGTCAGAAAATGAGGAATTCCAAATATTAGAATCGGTTTTTTTATGGCAATGACACACTCACTAAAGAGAGATCCTATGGCACTCGACGAGCGGTGTGTGTGCGAAGATGTTGATTGACACGGTTCTTGAATAGCTGTAGGTTGTAATTTCGGGGAAACGATGCGCTCTTGCCGTCTATCGTGATTGTGTGTTACCAACTCTGTTGCTCATCTATATTAACGACCTGCTGACCGAAACGAATAATTCCGTTTACAGTTTTGCGGATGACAGTACCCTTGTCTCCCAATTTAGATAAGAAAAACCTTTACTAGCGACTGAGACTTATCACCGATCACCGCAGACAAAAGCAGATTACAGCAATTAATCAAGACCTGGAGAAAGTTCAAACTTGGGGCGACAGATATTTGGTCCAGTTTAATGCAAGCAAAGACCCAAGCAGCCACGTTTACCAAGAGGGTCAATACGGCGGGCCATGACATCATTATGGTAGGATCGACCATTCCTTCATCCTCGTCAATCGAAGTACTGGGTGGCTCGGTCAACAGCAATATGTCCTCGCATGACCACGTTGCTAACATCGCAAAATCAGCCTCCCAGAAGCTATACATCGCAGCAGTTGCTCTTGCTCTACAAAGCGCAAATAAGACCGTGTTTAGGATATTGCTCACACATCAGGAGTGCCGCACCAAAGCACACCCTAGAACTACTGGATTCCATTCAGAAGAGAGCGGTGTGTCTCGTCGGCGACCCGGAGTTGACCCGGAATGTGGATAGTCTGGAACACCGCAGACATGCGGCCGAGATTTCCTTGTTTTACAAATACTCTCACGGCAGATGTTCCCAGGATTTGGCCCGCCTCATCCCGCACCTGGCAACGCCTGTCAGACAGTCACGATAGCCGGCAGGAGCGCATCAGTTCGTCGCACAACTGGAAACACCTAGAACATCGCTTTTTGGCGCACTGCATCACTCTGGAACTCATTCCAGGACATCTGTTTCTTGTAGTAAAGGTTTTTGTCTTGACTCAGGATATAGTATTTACCATCATGTGAAACCTCTGAAAGAGCGGATTTCCTCCTAATTACAACCTACAACTGTTTAAGAACCGTGTCAATCAACATCTTCGCACACACACCGCCCATCGAGCACCTTAGGATCTCCCTTTAGTGTGTGTGCCACTGCTATAAAAAAGGCGTTGCTGGGGGCGGGATGAGACGGACTAAATGCTGGGAACATCTGGCATGAAAATATCTGTAACACATGGACATCTCGGCCACATTATGTCTGCGGTGTTCAAGACAATCCAGATCTCGGGTCAACTCCGGGTCGCCGACGAGACGCACATCTCTATCTGAATGGAATCCAGCAGCTGTAGGTTGTTTGGTTGTTGTGCAAAACAAAATTCTGGCAGCAAAGGAATTATTACAGGCTTTGATGAAGTATTTGGGTCTTCTAGAACTTCTTCGAATTCTTACGTGTCGAAAACTAGTACCTAGTTTTCGACACGTAAGAATTCGAAGTAGTTGAACTTTGTGCTACGAAACACGAGTATAGATATGTGGCGATTTGCTCTGGAGAAATATGGTAACGGGTACAGGTATTTGTCACTTGAGAATTTTAATAATATATTTTTTATTTTGTTCTAAAATTATTAGGTCACAAATTATGCAGTATTTTTTCTTAAAAATAACAGGTTAAAATATTGGAAACAAAATATTATTTTACAACTTTAAATGATATAAAAATACAAATGTTTGAAACGCATGGAAAACTTAGTTATTAACCACAAAGTTGTTGGCCTAGCCATATACCAGTAAATGGTCACCTTAAAAATATGGAGCTAAGCCAAGACAAAATTATACTTTTTTAGCTTTTTAGCTTTACAGCTCATCATTTTCTGATTGTTGAGGTTTATCAACACAAGCAAGGTTATAAGTTCTCGTACAAAAGTAGCATCTTATCCCTGATCTTAAAGGCGAGCTACTCAGGCATATCATAGCCCAGTGAAAACTCATTGTAAATACATGCTATCTGGCGCTATAACATCAGAAATATCAAATAATTTGCATTCAGGGGCCTCATTTGCTTTCTCCGTAAATAGTTTTCGCTTAGTTGAATTTAGCACATTTCTGTTTAATGATGATGAAAAAATGTGTTTTTCAAGCCGAAGAACTTTCGTTTTTCAAGATCGATCTAATATCACATGCATGGATTAATAAAACTTGTGGAAGCATTTAAACGGCTTGTAAAATCATTTAGATGATGTTCATATGCCTGTTTCTGGGTTGAATATCTTCCTGTATCTTCAGCGTTAATTTCATCATCAGATGGGCTACTATTGGAAATATGGTTGGTACTACGAAGATTTTCCTAAATGGATTATTTGTAGATTCTGTGTTAGTCACTTCAATTTCTTTGATCAACTTATTCTTAGCAGATGTACTTTAAGTCCTCTTTTTAAAACTGTATTCTCTGACTTTGTTATCATATTATGTTCGTTTATCTTTAGGTATCTTTGTTTTTGTTTTGTTGCATTTCTGGGCAATTATGTTGTTGTTCTTTGTTTCAATTTTGATCTGTTTGTTTTTATTTTTCAACATTCCTTTCTCTAATTGTTCTTATATTTTACGTTCTTCTGAGGAAGTAAGCACAAACGGCAATCTCTCAGTTTGTTTTTAACCGTTGCGTTCTGGAAACTTTGGACAAAAGAAGACTTTGTCAAGAGATAATTTTTTTCAGAATCTGACCGATCAAATGATTCTACTTATTGCATCAGAAGTGAAGGGAAAATGAAGTGAACTATTATCAATAACAATATGAATGTCTTCTATGTTACATGTGGTTAACTCATTTGAAGTAGTTGTATGAGTTACATGAGGAAGGCCCAGTAAATGACATATTATTTTTCGTTACGAGATTTTCTGTTTCGAATGTGGTTAACTGTTCTGAAGTAGTTGGCATCTCCGAGGTAGGAGCAATAATATCATTATGTTCATTATTCACATTTTCAGCGATGGGAATATAATTTTCATCATATGTGACGTAGTGTGAATTAGATCTTGCGTCAACAGATTTATTTTTGAATAACTGGAGTATATCATATATAATTTGTGCATCTTCATTTTAAAATTACTCATCTCATCCATTATTTTTGAACATCTTTATCTTCTCAGTTCCAACTACTTTCTCAAAATCACCATAGGTTGTGAATTCTTCTTCAGAAATACTTTCTTTAATTTTGTTGGTGTTCTTTCCCATAAATTTGGAGTTATCAATTACTGAAGGGTTCCAAGGATATAATCCAGTTGCCTTAAAACCATTGATTATACAAACTGACTTTAACTTGTTAAGTTTGAAGGGTCAAATTAGTTTTATGTCCATCAACGAACAAAATTATAGGAAATTTGATATTTTTAGCAACTAAATGTTTATAAAAGACGTTTCTTATATATCCAAAGAAATTTTCATTTTTCATTCATCCTGACTCGCTACAACCTGTTCCCCACCCAGCAGGTACCGACTTTACATCATATGATGGAAATCTTTTGTATGAATAAATTATACCATTGGGGGGTGTAAGATCGCCTGATGCTGCAAACGTAAAAATGCGTCATAGCTTTTGAAAATGTCACTATAATCTTTTTTACCTAAGTATTGTTGTACTCAACTAAACCATTTCCGAATATAATTTTTTCACTCTCCCTACACTGTAGGGTATCTCTTGGAACATTGGGCTGCTTTCTTTTGGCTCGTCCTATTGTTATTGATTGAAGGGCTTTCTCTATATCAGCTCCCATGTATTTTTGATTATGCGTTTTAGTGTTTTGTTTTCAGGTGGACATTATGAATCTGAAAAAAAAATATACTAATGGACTTCTGGATAGACGAGAAAAGTCTTACGGCTTAAAAAGCATAGATGCAGTACCTAGTTGGCCACCCGATAATCTAGTTATTGGCCACTGGTTAGATATTTGAAAAACCTAAAAATGCTATAAAATGGTTAATTTGTGCTACAACATTGCTAAAAAACATAAAATTTCATATAAATGTTATATTATCCTTAGCACTAGTAGTTGGCCATGTCGGTTAATAACTTTACGTGTAGGAGGCGTATTATTGTACCAGATGCTGGCCGCCAAAAATTCTAACCTAACATTAAAAACCCTTCAGTAAGTGTTAAATAATACAATAAAATAACCTAAAATATAAATTTGATACGATACAATAACAAATTAAAGCATAGCCACTTACCATAAAGACACAGATTCTTAAGGAATTCTTAGTATTGCCTCTTCTGACGAGCTGCCACGAGAAGGAGAAGTAAATGGTCCACAATTTTGAATATATTGATTGAAGACACATCACAACCATAATACGAATGCTCAACAAAAAACATCTATTTGCAGTTGGCATTACTGAGGATTTGTATTGTGATTATGGATGTGTGGAGGATTTTGACCACATTTTTTGGAATGTCTTATAAAAATTATGCAAGGAATGGATATGTATGAAGGTTTCATACAAACGGGTGTCCTTCCTCTAAACATTCAATCATTCTGTCAAATCTTAATACTAAAATTATAAAATTTATAATCCATTTCTTGAACGAGAAGTTTCAATATCCTTTACTTTAACTACTGTCTTTTTTAAACGATATATAAAGTATCTATAGAATAATTACAAATATTAAAGTAAATGGTTATCTAAGGCAAAGTCACAATCACCCCCAGAATGTGCTGGCCAGTTGCCCATCCGCAGCAGAGATTAAAGAAGAAAGAAAGAAGATTTCTTTATTTGCTTTTAATGTAGCACTATATGCTAATCTTTTGATATTACACATCCGATATTCCAGATATACCTAAAACTTTATTACGTATAAGCAAATACCTGTGTATTATGTATCAATAACATATACGAAGATGCTAATAACTTAAAATTACTTCTATTCTGCCATTCTAATAAGCCTAATTGCTTGAATAAAGTATTGTTCGACACGAATTCCGAAGGTGCAAGTTTCGATAGCTCTACATTTGAACGGGAAATTATCGATCGATTGTGTAATAGCGCTAATAAATGAAAAACAATGATATTGCACTGACATGTTAATTTCACGGCTTTGTTTTAAAGGACTCGAAATTATTAACACATCAAAATTTACGTGTTAATTTATGTATCAATTTGTTCAAAAAAATTGAAATCTCGTATCATATAACTACGGATATATATAGGTAAACAATTATATTTTGTTAATTATCACCAAATTTCAGTAAGGATAGGTATAGATGTGATGCAAAACCTACCCAATCGAAAACAGAATCTTTGAAATGGTAAAATCGAAGATCATAAAAATATAGCAACAGAACGGTTTTATAACGACTTTTTTAAAATAGTTCAATTGTAGATTAAATTAATGGTAAAAAATAGAACAAATCATGAAGTTTTTAATTTTTCAAACTGGACTATTTCTAAAAGTACTTATTTCTCCAATGAAAACACTTTATGCTTGCATTTGTATGCTGCTTATTGAAAAGTTACATTGAACCGAGCATTAAACGATTAAAATTTGACCGTTACAGGTTTAAGAAACTTTTTCTCTTAAAAATTTCTCAAGAAGCAGTTGCGCCTTGAAGCTTCTTATAGGAATTGTGTAGTTTGTTAAGTTGTAGCTTTATGTTAGTTGACTTAGTTGTCATGACGCAGGACAGAGGTTAGGTTTTAGTAGACAGATGATGGCAGCTAGGTAGCCACACGTTGGAATGAACGTTCCCTCCAAAAAAGTTGTAAAAATATTCTAAAATATCCGAAAAAAATGGAATGCTTTAAGCTGCCGGAAGCATTTAACGTTCATGAGCCTCAAGGATGGCCGAAATAGAAACAGAGATTTCAAATTTTCATGTCAGCAGGTGAGGAGGTAAAAATAGCGTTACTGCTCAGTATCTCAGGTGAGACGTGATTAGATTTCACACATTTCCAAAAGATAAAACCAAAAAGCTGGAAGATGTCTTGTCTTGCTTCGATTGCTATTCCTTGCCAAAAACAAACATAACTATGGAAACATTAAAGTTTAATAGCATTCAACAAAAAGAAGGTCAAAATATGGATTCCTTCCTCACAGAGCTTATGAAACAGGCATCCAATTGTGAATTTATTTTGCGAAAATGACAAGTGCAAGACCAGTTATGCCAATAGGATGATTAGAG
>JAEQML010077443.1:0-12885 GCA_016904865.1 Pissodes strobi | reverse complement strand
TTGTTATTTGTTAACTCTGAATTTTTATAATGTGTACTGTTATGTTAAGTTAAGTTCTTTTATGTTTTATGCTTTTATATTTTCCTGCTTTGTAATTGGGAAGTTTTCCTGTTAGGCAGTGTAGTAATAAATAAATAAATAAATAAATAATTTGAGAAAGATCTTGGAATCATATCATACATACCAAATACTATTAACATTCCGTTAGCTTGGGTTAGTTTCTGTCAGTTAAATTTGTGCCTGAATATGAAAATGGAATCAGAAGAAAATCCCGAAATTCCCGATAACAATAGAGCAAGCAGGACAATGAGTGCTAGAGTTTATTCCAGTAAAATCCAGGTCAAAATATGAACACGATTATCACCTTTTTACTGAATGGCGGAATCTGAATAAAGTCAAAACTGTAAACGTGTATATTCTTTTAGTTTATTCTGTTGAAAAAGCCAAGTTTATGAAATCATGCACGTTATGGGGTCAATTCTCAATTAGGGTTTCCAATTTTCGGGATCGGGATCCCGTTTTGAGATCCTGGGATAAAAAAAACTAGATCCCGGGATTCCGGGATTAACCCCAATATGGTTATAAAACTAGGAACAAGAAGGGAGGAAAGTTTTATTAAAATGTGCAATTAAAATAATTTTTATACGTCTGCATTTTGCTTAGTAAAAGTAAAATATGCCCTTAGAAACGCCAAAGTGTTTAGAGTCAAATCTTTTAAGCGGGATCTAAGTTTGTTCGCAAATGAGATCGCTGAAGAAAAGACTCTTTCAGGTTCCACACTCGTAGGTGGTACTGTCTGTAACATTACCACATAAATATGTAAATTGCCGTGGTAAAGCTACAATAACACGCGGATAAAGAAAAAAGGAATAAAGCAGATTGAGCTTTTATCATTTAAAAGATCGAGATATTCGGGATCCCGATTTTTTTATCACGGGATTTTCGGGACGAAAAAATCTTCCGGGATCCCGGTATTTTGAGATACCGGTGGAAAGCCTAATTAATGCTAAATAATTATTTGGTGATGAAAGAACATGCTAATATCAACAAATATCCGAAAACATTTTCTTTTTGAAATGCCAGATTGTGGGATAATAATATATAAAAAGAGAAGCTCAGTATTTTAACAGCAGAACAAGTAACCAATTTTTTATGCAAATCTCGCAAGATCTACTTGCAAAGGCAATTTTTAGTGTTTTGGGTCTTTGATGCATCATAGAGATGATTTAATACATTTGAATTTAGGCGATCAACTTGTGGATAACACCATAAACCTAACTACTCCGAATAGACGCGCAGTTAAACGGTATAAAAACGTATTGTATTTGGACTCTCGCTTGCCCAAGCAAGCGTCCAAAGCTCGATTTCGGCTCGCTTACTTTTGCTACTCGGTATAAGATGGCGTGCAATTCGATGGTAAAATCATGCATTATTGCCGGTTGTCTTAAAACAAATGTGAGTTTGGGGAATATTAATGATTTAATGCGTTTCATCATAAACCTAACTATGGTTAGGTTTATGGTTTTATAACGAAAACGTTTGAATTAGAAAATAAAATATATCTCTTTTACGTATGTAATAATAATTATTATGATCATATGAAACATTAATTA
Source organism: Pissodes strobi (assembly GCA_016904865.1). Classification (NCBI taxonomy): domain Eukaryota; kingdom Metazoa; phylum Arthropoda; class Insecta; order Coleoptera; family Curculionidae; genus Pissodes; species Pissodes strobi. The sequence continues at coordinate 11,272 of JAEQML010077443.1, read as the reverse complement.
TTTAAATTCAAAATCGATTTTTAAAAGACATAATAAGTATGTAAGTAGGGGGGAGTTTAATTGATTAAAATCAATCTCCGCATCTGATCCTGCATGTCTTTTTCGAGCCGAATTTTTTTATTTTTTTTTTGGTGTCAGAACCTTCAGGGGAGAGGTAGGCAATGATTCTATAATACCATCCTTATAGGGCATTGGAATACACGAATTCTTTAAATACCGCCTTTTTGGTCCTTTTAAATCCGTTTCCAAAAAATGCCTTTCGCATACATATTTGCGGTGGATTTCTTCATTTGGTAAACCAAGTAACTTCTGATTTCCTACAATATAAAGTTATTTGTACAGGGTGGTTCCTCAATGACACGCTAATATTTAAGGAGGTGATTCTTGGACCCATTTTGAAAAAAAACTTCATATGAGTGTCTTAACTTGTGAGATACAGGGAGGTAAAGTTTAAAAAGATAATTATTAGACACTTCTGAATTACTCCTGCGTCGAATTGCTAGATACTAAAAGTCGCAGACGAAATCCAGAGTTATTTCATCAGTAGCCTGTGGAAGTTTTCTGTCAAAACTATTATTAGACAAGCAGTGGTACGCCACTGACTTCTTAAAATAAAAAAAAATATATTTTTGAAATCCTTATTTCTTAAGTAAAAAGGTTTGATCACTTGATTTTTTTTTAGTCCGACACACGGTTTTCACCTAAAAAATAAAATATATTTCTCTGGTTGTGATATTGTCATTAACGATATTGTTATGACCATGCAAGAAACGGTTTTTGATTTTTTTTTAAGGGAAAGCCTTGCGTCGGACTTAAAAACACCTACTGATCAAATCTGCTTAGAAATTAATGCGGATCTCAAAAATGATTTTTATTTTAAGATAAAAGTGCGTAGAATTTTTTCTTCAAAAATATTCAATGCAAAACTGGTACGGACGCCACTGAAAAAAAAACTGTCTGTACAACAGAAAATACATCTTGATGCCTAAAAGCCGTGTACCAAATTTCATACATATATCTACAATAGTCACAGTTATTATATATGTAGAAAAAAAATTGTTTTTCTAAAAACTTTACCTCCCTTTGTATCTTAAAAGTTAGGTTGTTTAGGACATACATATAATCAGTTTTTTTCTTAAAATAGGTCCAAGAATCAACCCTTTAAATATTAGTATGTCACTAAGGAACACCCTGTATAGTCATGGGCAGTGGCGCTGGCGGCTCGTAGGTGTACAGTGCGAGTAGGGAGTCGTCATTTTCTTGACAGCTTCTTGATCTTGTCTTGATTTCAAGACAAGAAATGATCCTTGTTTTTCAAGACAAGACAAGAAATTACTTATCAAGGTCAAGATTTCTTGGCAAGAAATCAAGAAATTCTTGAAATTTCTTGAAAATATAAAAGTAAAAAAAGCACATTTGTTGGTAGTTTATTAGGGAAAAAACAAAGCACTGCAACATTTTAATGGAAGGATACAAAAATTATTATGCAAAAAATGTTATGTTACCAAGAGGCGCTTTGTCGCATGTCCAAAGTTAACAACATATACCTACAACATTAAATTGGAACCTTTTTTAATGCTTAATAACAATTTTCAAAGTTTTTTTTTATCATTTTTGGATATGTTATGGCCTGAGGTATTGGGACCAAAAAGTACTTTGCAAAGTTAGTCTACTTCAGTGGCGTACAGAATTTTTCAAAACCAGACCAGGTCGTTGCAAAAATCGGCCAAATGAAGTAAATATGTAAAAATAGGCAAAAAATTATTTGAAAGGGTTCGAAATATTGACTATTAAAAAATGAGGTCAATACAAACAAAATAAAAATTGATACTTTAATTTTGGTAAAACTATGTCTTGTGGGCTAAATTATAATTTTTTACTGCTTATTTTCAAAGGATTTTTTTTATCATTTTTGGATATGTTATGGCCTAAGATATTAGAATCAAAAAGAACTTTGCAAAGCGGATCTACTTCAGTGGCATACAGAAATTTTGGATTTACGTAAAATATTTTAAATAAAAAAAAATAATGATTTTTCAACGCAGCGAACTGTAAAACAATACTACCCTGACCACGTGACCCTCGATTCTACGCATAAAGCAGAAAAATCACAGCAACCAATCCCATCCCGACTTTTAAACGGGGGTTTCCCTTTCGTCAAGATGTCAAGAATTTTCAAGATTTCTTGAGTCAAGACAAGACACCAACTCTAAAGAGATGGTCAAGACAAGATTTTTTTTATTTCTTGAAAATATTTCAAGACAAGACAAGACAAGACATTGCTTGTCAAGACAAGATTTCTTGTCTTGCCGATCTCTAAGTGTGAGTCTCTAACTTTGGAATAAATTGAGTAAATAAGAAATGTTTTGTTTAGATAACTAAACACTAAACTATGCTAGCACACGTCGATTACTATGTGCCGAACTGAAACTTTATTATGCCCTTTAAAAGAATAATAAAAAAGGGCTTTCATTTAAAAAATAGTCGATGACGTCATATCTCAAATTTGAGACACCCGAATGAAACGGTTCAAGGTATTATGCCCACTATTATAGGTTTCGATAAAGTTCTTGATTAACCGCCAGTTTTATACCTTCAGATTAACGTCAAGGTTCCAGTTAAAACAACATTTTTACACACAAAATCTAAAGTTAGATTAGAAACAAGAAAAAACAACATCGCGCCTTCACTTAAATTTTTTTTTAAAAATACACCAACTTCTGTTACACCCTCTATATCTTATGTTATCACCGAGGTTATCACCCTCTACCCAGATAACGACGCAAAAACGTACCATCAACTAAAAATTAAGAAGTGACTGGTGTCGGTTACCCAATTTGAACAAAATCGGCACACTAGTCAGTTGTGAAATGATTGAAATGAAGCATGAAATGACTTAAAATCCATATTTTGCAGAGTTCGTCGTTCTTTATGGGAATTCGAAATAATTTAATACCGTGATTTCTTCGATTATCATTGCAGTTATAAAAACAACAGGTGATGCCTAACATGTTGAAAACAATAATAATATCAAGATATTATAGTAAAAAATAGGAGAATAATAATTAATGTCGTATGAATTGTGAGAGCTCCGCAAACACTTGATGCTGCCATAAACCTAACTACTTGCTGCAATTGCCATGATCTGGGAAATTAAGCTACGCGCGCCGCGCGGTTTTTGTTGTAGGATCAAGCAAGTACGTAGGTCTTACCTTAGTTCATATGCATCGCGCCGAGCCGGCCGCAGTTTTCCGCGAAACAGTTTTTTCTTGAATATTCGGAAGATGAAAGAGAGCGTTTTTTATACGTTTTTACGAAATAAGGGTGATAATAATTGTATTATTGAATCGGTTATTTAATGTTTTTAGTGTTCCGGGTCCGGGGTCAGATTTGATAGGTATCTACCTACCTATCCATTATTTTAGATTTCATATATTGTAGTGTAGTAGTAGGTATAAGATTTTTAATAATTTTGTCTACGACTGCCCTGAATATAGACAAAAACGCACTAACAACTGGTCATTTCACACGCTTATTCGGGTATTTAGATTAAAGGCCTTCGTCTCTGTTTTAGAGCTTCGCCCTCAGAGGTCCCTTTCCCAGATCTCTAAAAAAGGGGGCCCAATTTTAGGGCTTCACCCCCCCCCCCCCAGGCGCCCCTTTTTGCAACACTGTAGAAAATGGGACTCGCATACCAGGGGCCCCCTTTAAAGGCTTGTGACCCAAATTTGGGACCTCGACCAGGGGGGCCCTTTTCCAAATGTGTCAAATACGAGGCTCCCACACCGGGGACCCCATTCAAAAGCTTCGCCCCCTTCACCCCCGGATGCGCCCTTTTCTGAATATGTAAAAAATGGGTCCCCCGAGGGAAGGCAAAGCCATAAGAGGAGACCGCCCGCGCCGGTGAATGACGCCTTTTTCCAAAGATATGAAAAGAATAGCTCCAAAACTTAAGGGCGAAACCCTACAATGAGGGACGAAACCCTAAAAGGACGCCCCAGGTAGGGCGTTGTCCCAGCCCTGGCTCTCAATACCTACGCATCAAATAGTTACACAAATTGCTGTAGAAGTGTTTGTATGGTCTTTGTAAACTACACATTTTAATTTAAAGACAAGATGCTTGATATATTATATTATAATAAATATTATATAATATCAATATTATTTGCAGTCGTAGAAAAGTATAGTATGCAACACTCGTGTGATTTATGTCACTCGCCTACGGCTCGGGCCATCAAACTTCAAAGTGTTATTTTGAACTCAACACTTGTTGCATGATATACTATTACACTCATCATTAATATGATTATATTATAGGACATGTTATGTTAGGTTCCTATAATAGGTAGGTGCCTAAATAACTAAAAAAAATATGTTTATACCTATTATCATACCTATATAGGTACGTACTAACAATAATAACAATACCTAGGTAATTACTAATTATTGTTACTAAAAAGTAAAAAATCCTCAAACTGTAAATAAAAAAAAACTCTGGTCCTGCAACATTTAAAAATCATAGGTAAATAACCAAAATGAAATAAAAGTCTCTTTTTATATTTTATTATTACACATAATCAATTTTAAGTACATTTAAATTTGGCAACAGCGCCAGCGACCCGAGTCTGAAAAGCGTTTGGCCGTTGTTTGGCATAGCGACGAAATACGATAAAATTTAATTCGTAATAATGGTGGCGCCATCTCTCGATACAATTGTAGCATTTTTCTATGGCCTATGCCCACTGAGCGTCTATTCGGAGTAGTTAGGTTTATGATAACACACATTTCCAAGCAAATGATAATTCTTGGCTTTGAGGATCTTTATTGCTTTGTTACATGCAAACTTCATCCAAATTTTTTCTAAAATTTTAAGACATTTGTTAATTTGTGGCAGGGTGCAAAGATTTAAATCAAGATTTAAATCGTGATTTAAATCGGCCGATTTTTTTATTTTAATCATGGGATTTTAATCAAAAAAGTCAATTGTTTAAATACTTATAATAAATCGAACAATAACTTTACCGTAAAAGCTATAAAACTAAAAAAAATGATTGATATAACACATATACTTACTACCCATCTATTCATCAAATAAAATGTTACACTTGTTGTAATGTAATGTTTAAATATTTTTAATAAAACGAAAAACAACTGTAAAATTATAATACAACTAAAAAAATTATGGATGATATTGATATAACACATATTCTTACTATCTTTTCATCAAATAAAATGTTACATTTGCTGTTGTAATGTTTAAATCTTGTTAATAAATCGAAAAACAACTGTAAGTTATAAAACTAAAAAAATGATTGATATAACACATACTTACTATCTATTCAATATTCTTCAAATAAAATGTTACATTTACTGTTGTAATGTTTAAATAAAAACACCAATTTGCCTACCTTCTCTACTCCCAGCTGATATCTTAATTTAGAAAGGACTAATTCAAACGAGGAAAAAATTCTTTCCACCGACGCCGATGATGCCACATCTCCTAGAAGTTGCTTAGCAATTTTGATAATCACATCTGCATTGTTTCCAAGTACATCCTTGTGAGAAACCGACCATTCGATTGGATTGATATTTGAAGTAATTTCGTGTGAATACATTAGACGGCAGGGATTTATTTTGAAATTTAAGTACAAGTGGCAGAAATGCGGTATCCAAATACATTTCATTCGCAAACTCTAGTGCAGAACTAGTTTCTTCTGATGTTAGGCTATATTTTCTTTCCCGAGGATCTATCATAAATGACAGAAATGTGCGGGTGTTAAAGCTGTTTTATATCTTTTATGAAACAGCTGTATGTTGATCAAGCCAACTTCCGCCTTTTCCATATTATCTTCTAGTTCTTTCCAAATTTCTGCCGCATTGGAAATGGTAGTTACATTCTTCTGTAATTTGTCCAGAGCTACAGCGACAAGCTTAAGAATTTTTAGATAATCTTCAGCAGCCCGTTTAATTACCATATTCATAATTTTGCCGTAGATTATTGAATCAACTTTATCTTTATTTTCCTCGCAAATTTTAACTAATTTCGGCCATTCATTAAGGTAAACTTCTAAGCAGTCTACCATGGTGTTCCATCTGACATCGCTAGGTAAAACTAATACTCTGCTGCATAAGCCGTTCATTATATTAAGGAAATATGATTTAAATTAAAGGAATCTGATTTTAATCAAAAAAATCGTTTTTTTTTCATTTTTAAGAAAAAATCTTGATTTTTTTTGCAACCTGATTTGTGGCACATTTAACAGCTTGTGAAATTATTGATACCATTAGCCCTTATTGTAAATTATTGACAGCATAATGTCAATAGATATTCATAGACTACACTTAGTGAATACAGAAGTTATCTTATGTTTAATAAAAATCATGAAAAATTTAGAAATAGGCATTTAAAATCCATGAACTAACCATTAAAAATTCACTATACAATAAACGGCACATCACTAAGTAAAATTATTGCAGTTACGAAAGCCAGATTCAGTACAGGGTGTTCACCCATAATGTCCCCCCCCCCCTTTAACTTTGTTAATTTTTAAGCTAAAAAAAAATAAAAAACAGAATTGTAGGGTTTTTTATGTAGTTTTTGCAAACGTAAAAAAAAAACCTGTATACTACAGGGTAGATCAAAAAGAACCATTTTTTTAAATCTAGCCCCCATTTTTTATTCGATTTTTCGATTCTACCTAATATTCTATGAATTTTTAATATAACACACTATATGCCTATTCCTAATACTTTAGGAGTTTTTGACAGTTAAAGTCGCTATTTTTTAATTATAATAATAATTCTTTAATCATTTTTAAAACAGAAAATACAAAATCACTACTCAAAGCAATGAGGTCGAATTGAGAAAACTCAATATTTTCACCTCAATGACTTCAAAAGCTAAACAAAAAGTTATATTCTTAGGTGGCTGTTGCCATAAAAAAATAAAAGAACAAACAAAATAGCGAATTCAACTGTCAATAACTCTTAAAGTATTAGGAATAGGCATATAGTGTGTTATATTAAAAATCCTTAGAATTTTACGTAGAATCGAAAAATCGAATAAAAAATTGGGGCTAGATTTAAAAAAATGTTTCTTTTTGATCTACTCTGTATACTGTAAAATTTTTTGTTTTTCATTTACGTGTGCAAAAACTACATTAAAAACCCTACAATTTTGTTTTTTATTTTTTTTTAGCTTAAAAATTAACAAAGTTAAAGGGGGGGGACATTATGGGTGAACACCCTGTACACTGAATGATGAGTTGAAATACCAAGCTTGATTATGTATTACATCTTCAAGTTTTTGTTTTTATTTTTTTTTTTGTAGAAATTAGCCGATTTTGGTTTAGCCACACAATTAACTCGGCCTGATGAGAAGCATCGAACAATGTGTGGAACTCCAAATTTTATATCTCCAGAAGTAGCTACTAGAGGCTCTCATGGATTTGAAGTTGATGTATGGGGACTTGGTTGCTTACTCTACACACTTTTGGTGGGATCACCTCCTTTTGATACCAACGGTTTGTAATTCAAGTTAGGTCTAAACAAACCACACACAATAAAATAAAATCTGTAACTTATTTTCAAATATTCTTTACTGAACTGAACATTTAGTTTGGGTTAGTGAACATTTATACCTTGACCAATTGGCTAAAAATTAAAAACAGTATAAACTTACAAAAACATTGGGTTTGTTGTTGCCTGGACAAATGTCAAGAGATAATTGCAAATGTTTTGATCGATATATTGTGAAGATTATGTGGGACACTATCTGGATTACCCAATATTTTGTAGGAATTTGTCACATATATAAATTTGTTGCAGGTGTCAAAAGTACATTGACTAGAGTTGTAATGGCCAATTACAGCCTTCCTAGTCACTTATCCCCAGAAGCTAAGGATTTGATTAATTCACTACTGCAGAAGAATCCTAAAGATCGCATGGGATTGGAACAAATTTTAGATCATCCCTTTATAAAAAGAAGTATTGTAAGTAACGTCTGTAAAAACATTTTGAAAGGGTTGAATTTTTGGCTCGGTCATGTTTTATTATCTACGTAGAAACCCTTAATTTGTCTTTTTTTTTGGTGAATCTTACTTTTTAACCGGGTTGTTGTGACTTAATTTTAGTTTTTGTGCCTGTAACTTTTTATTGTAATTTTAAGACTTGTCTTAAGCATGTTTTATTAAAACTTTTCTGGGTCTAAATTTATTATCATGTTGATTTGTGAAAACGAATTAAGTAGGTGTGCACAAGAATCGGAACAGATCACTCTATGCTCGGTCAAAAACATTCTATGCCCTATTTATATACAAATAACTATGTTTTATATCATCAAATTTATCTCTTCTATTTTGTTCCATATTTAAAACATTATCTTTCTATTTTACTATGTACTGTTATTACTAATACCATGGGATAGAGTCAAAGAAGATAATTCCCTCATTCTAACGGTAAATTATGACTTTATAGTACCTATACATTTGGAAATATATGAATGATATTCTATAGGTACTAAATTTTCAATCAATGCCTTTTAAAAAGAATTTAATAATTCTGCTTACACATACATTAGTTCTATTTTAATTTTTTGAATCCAACACTATCATGTAGTTGTGGATATAAATATTTGTGTTGATCTGCGAAATTACCAAGTGCTTTTCTTCCAAAAAATGTGATACCTACATTTTTTTTTGTTTTATATGATGAGCACTTATAAGCTTTTTTTAATCAAAATTTGAATTTGTAATAAAAAATTATGAAGATATGTTGCTTAGTTCTTAACTTCATCTTCAAAGGTCTTTAGTGGGCAAAACTCAATTTTGATATATATCTAAGGCAACCTAAAATAATTGCTCTGTCCGGTCTTACTAAGCCCTAAATTTGTTTATTTCTTTCAAAAATTTCGGGAAAATGGACATTTGGGGGAAAATGTAAAAATATCGATTTGTAGGTCAAAGATGTGTAAGTTTTTTTTCTCGTTTTTTTTTTTATATAGGAAAGTCGATTACTTAACAAGAATCTACGTATACAAAATCGTACAAAAAGACACTTTATACAGGGTAAGATGAAGAAGAAGGAGGAAGGGACCCACCACCCTCCGACCAGCGAGTCCTGAAGGCTCGCCAGTGCCCTTGCCCTGAAGGGGCCAAAATTTATATGAATACTCCTTATTTTTCTTAAGTCAGTCTTTATTTATACAGTTAGTTCTTAGCGAACTACACCCAGGTTCCAATGTAGCAAGGGCCACCTACTCAAAGTGAGCAGGCGGATAAGGGCAATACCCTTCTCGGTCGGGCCGTAGCCCGGGAGGTACCAAAAACCCTCCAATTTGTTCTAAAGAAAAGAAGTTCCCTACAGGGTTACGCTTGCTTACTCGTTGAGCCTTGGGGACGGGTCCTAACGTGTTCCGTCTTTGTTACAAAAATTTACAAAATTTTTACAAAAAACGTATACATAGTATTCTTCAAAGCTTGATAGCGTAAATAAAAGTTACATCCTTGGTAAAAACAGCTAGACGGGAGCACACAACAGTCTGTCCTGCACGAATCCACCTAGCACGTCCAGTTGGTCCATTTCTGTTAATCTTCTCACCAGTTCTTCCGGTCCAGCTAGGTTGGCATCCTCCAGGATCGCCCTTACTTGGTCTCTCTGATCCACGTAGTCGACGCAATGGTACAGTCTATGTTCAGTATTGTCTTCCTCAGCTTGACATGCGAGACACGCTGCAGCGCCCAGTTTGCCGATCTTGCGGTAATAACCTGCAAATTGACCATGTCCTGTTAGTATCTGCATTATCTTACGATTAAATTTAAATCCCATAATGCCCCTTCCCTGTATACTAGGTAATATCTGATATGTCCATCTGCCAGTGGAAGCTTCATCTCATTTTCTTTGCCATATCGTTAGTGTTCTCTGTCTAACAGTTTCCTTAAATAACTTCTTGCCAAGTATAGGTTCACCATCTCTATTGATCACTAAGCCCCTCTTGTACCTAATGTGATCTATTCGCTCGTACTTAATTTGTTCTAATGGCGGACTATTAGCTAATACGGCCGCAGCCTGTGCGAACATCGTCCTGTAGGCTCCAATGATGGTCCTGGCGATCAATCCTCTAATAGAGTTTAACTCATTCCTTATTCTGACATGCTGAAGCTTACGCTCAAAGATCTGTGCATTATAGTAAAAGAGAGGCATAATTGCTCCATCAAAAATGGTCCTCAAAGCCCCGGGGGGAGGCTGAAAAACTCTAGCCAATGCTCTTCTGCGCCACTGAAAAATATTTATTTATTTATTTCCAAAATAAACGGGCAAGCCCAATTACAAATTTAATATATAGATAAGTACAAGTTAGCAATCTTACAACTAAAAATAAAATAAACGAACAATGGATGTGAAGGATTTCACTTAAAATTAAACATGTGGACAGTTATTAAAAACAAAACAAAACAAAAATGGACAGAATTAAAACTCAATAATAAACAGAGTATAGAAAAAAATTTAAATAAAAATACAATTATCAAAAACAGGAACAAATAGTGATGAAAGAGCTTTAAAATGTCAATAAAAGGTAGCACCATATTTATTATTGCACATGGGTTAAGGTTAAATAGTATAAGTAGTCAATAGTATTTACTTTATGCAATATCTTATTTCAAATGAGACCTGACCCGAGCCACAGACGATGTAAACACATCAACCTCAATCTTATTAGCATATCTCAGTGCCCTGTCGATTGAGCTGTGCTTCCCATATGTGGTTCTGTGAAAACCAACAGCAAAAGGCCTCACTTCCCTCAAGCTCCTACCAGGAACCCTAATATTTATCAAGGACAATAAGTCCTGACATTCCATTGCACCTCTCAAAAGTTTAATGACAAGCAGCTTGCGACGTTCATGTAAAGACCCGAGGGCAAGAAGATCTGCAATTTCTGAATAATTCAGTTCATCCCAGCCTATATTTAGTTTAAAACCAACATATTTAACAAACTTTCTTTGCACCCTCCCTATAGTGTTAATATGGACTTTAAAATGAGGCGACCAAACACTTGTATTGTTTTCCAAGTGAGATCGTACTAATGCAGTGTAAAGTGATTTTAAAGCCCATACGTTTTGAAAGTGCTTGGTATGACGTTTAACAAAGCCAAGAATTTTAAGTGCTTTATTACAACAACCGTTGACATGTTCATTAAATGTCAGCTTAACATCAAAAAGAATCCCTAAATCCCTGACAGTGTCCACGCGCTCCAAGAAATGATGACACAGACTGT